>MJUU01033890.1:0-14893 GCA_002080025.1 Modiolus philippinarum | reverse complement strand
GTATCTATATCAGTGGTAGGTCACTGATATTTGGCATTCTGGTTTTTGGTTATATATAACAGTTTGCTATATTGCTTTTGTCAGCCAACATGTTAAGTTTTCTGAATTAGTCATTTTGAGTTTTCACATCAGTTTTGCGACAAAGTAGGGACGGGCGAGACATCAATTTGGGTCCATACTTGTTT
Organism: Modiolus philippinarum; assembly: GCA_002080025.1. Lineage (NCBI taxonomy): Eukaryota > Metazoa > Mollusca > Bivalvia > Mytilida > Modiolidae > Modiolus > Modiolus philippinarum. The sequence goes on along the minus strand of MJUU01033890.1, from coordinate 14,708 downwards.
GACACCTGTTATCAGATTTTTTGTCTCACTTGCGACTAAAATCACAAAAGCAAGACAAATTCCGTTGGCGGCGGCTTGTGAACAATTGTAAGAAGTTTTTCATAGGTTGAATAGAGTTATTTGATCTTTTTGGAATTGTGTCGAAACTGGACAGAAGCGAGATAATGGTCAGAAAATTACCTTAAGGTAAAAAATTTGGAATTTTTTTATTATGTTTTTCCGTATTTTTTTGGCGTGGTATTATGTGATGCCCTAAGTCGTGTGTCCGTCCGTCCGTCCATCTGTCCGTCCCCCAATGGTTTCCGATTGATAACTTTTGAACGGAATTACATACAGTCTTCAAACTTGGTATGTAGCGTGTTCACCACAAAACTCAGGTCGAGTTCGAATATGGGTTCAGAGGTCCAAGGGGTTCTGGAGTTATGCCCCTTGATACGTCGAAATTTTGTGAAACGTGGCGGGGTATCATGTAATCCACCATTACTATTTTCTGTATTTTTTCAGTATTTTGCCATAGTTTTTTTTTGCAAAAAAATTGAATGGTAACCTGCAGATTAAATTTCTTTAGAAGTTTAGTAAAGTTATTAAATCTTATTGGAATTTATTGAAAAGTGGTCAGAAGTTAGATGATGGTCAGAAAATTGTCTCCACATAAAAAAAATTGACTTTTTTTTATATCCCCGCTTGAAAAGCTGGGGTATACAGTAATAGGGTTGTCTGTCCGTCCATCCTTCCGTCCATTACACCTGAGTGTAACCATCTCTTATCTGCTACTCCTACTGAACCGCTGAATAGATTTTCATGAAACTTTAACACAGTCTTTGTATCATAATGTAAATTTGCACCTCCTATTACAGAATTTGATTTGATTGATTTTTGGGGTTTCCCATAGCAAAACATGGACTTTGCCTTTACATTACAAGGGGGTACCCATCTCTCATCTGCTACTCCTCCTGAACCGCTGAATAGATTTTCATGAAACTTTAAGACAGTCTTTGTGACATAATGTAGATGTGCAGCACCTATTTCAGAATTTGATTTAATTGATTTTTTGGTTATTTGTTCTCCATCAGTTTTAATCATCTTTGAGTTTTATGATCTTCCAAACATTTAGATTTTATCTGCACTGATGAGACATAAGTTGTCGAAATGCGCATATGCAGAAAGTAAATTCACAGTGACTTCGGTATTTAGTTATTTTTTATACGACCGCAAAAATTTTGCGGTCGTATTATGGTATGGTGCAGTCGTCGGCGTCGGCGTCGGCGTCTGTGGCCAGCATAACTTTGTTTCTAGTGGACGGATCATCTTCAAATTTCAGTATGTGGTTTCTTGGCATAATTCCNTATCCATCTCTTATCTGCTACTCCTCTTGAACCAATAAATAGATTTTCATGAAACTTTAAGACAGTCTTTGTGACATAATGTAGATTTGCATCTTTTATTTCAGAATTTGATTTGATTGATTATCGAATGAGGGAGTGGGGGGGTTTTATCCATGAGCTTTGCTCACAATTTTTCTAGTTGGACTTGGTTTTTATGCCCCGCCCACGAATGTGGAAGGGGCATGTCCGTCCTTACGTCCGTACATCCGGTTAAGTTTTGCGTTTAAGTCCATTTCTCAGAAACTGTAAGAGGTATAACAATGATAATAGGTCAGTAGGTAGATCTTTGATAGTACTACATAGTTCANTAGGTATGTACCGTTCACGAGATAAATGGGGCCCAAAAGGGGCGAATTTCAAAAATTTAATTTTTTTATTTTTAGTCCGATTTTGATGCAATTTTTTCCAAAGGATTCCTTATGAAAAATTAAATAGCGCTTTACTATTAGATTTTTTGTAACTTGTTTCCTTAGCCAGCAATAAGGGGCCAAAGGGGGCCAAAATCATAAATTTACAGATAACCTAAAATTTTTATTTTTCATTGGATTTCGATTGGATTTTTTTCTTTGGATTCCTCTTGATGTAAGCTTTCAGTAGTATGTCAACGGATTTGGNAATTAATTGCCTTGATGAGTACTACCCAAATCACTGACAATTAGGTGGCTTTGACCTACATTTTACGCTTCAGTGACTTTGGTTAAGTTTTGTGTTTAAGTCCATTTCTCAACAACTACACATTGTAAGACAATGATGTTTCACCATATTAATTGCCTTGATGAGTTCCACCCGAATCATTGACAATTAGGTGGCTTTGACCTACATTTTACGCTTCAGTGACTTTGGTTAAGTTTTGTGTTTTTAGTCCATTTCTCAACAACTTCACATTATAGGACAATGATATTTCATCAAATAGATTGCCTTGATGAGTACTACCCAAATCATTGACAATTAGGTGGCTTTGACCTATATTTTACACTTGAGTCACTTCGGTTAAGTTTTGAATTTAAGTCCATTACCAACAACTACACATTATAGAACAATGATATTTCATCAAATTAATTGCGCACTGCCCAAATCATTGACAATTAGGTGACTTTGACCTTCATTTTATGCTTCGGTGAATTTTTGATTGAGTTTTGCCTTTAAAGTCCAATTTTCTCAACAACTACACATTATAGGACAATGATATTTAATCAAATTAATTGCCTTGGCAAGTACTGCCCACATCAATGATAATTAAGTAGCTTTGACCTACGTTTTATGATTAAGTTATCCTTTTCGATAAACCTTTTGCGAGGCATCCATGTCTTACAGACACATTCTCTAGTTTTTTTTCTAAAAATTTCAATGTTAATCCAGATAGAGATAAAGGCTCTTTAGGAAGTGAAATAAGTGTTTGTGTCTTAACAGAATTTTATTAAAATTGAAAATTGCTGCATGCTGTGTGCAGATATGTAACATGCTGTTGGAATTTTTATTCTGGTTACAACTTAAGTAAATTTCCTGGAAATATTGAAGACCAATAATTTATAAATTTTTGCATATAATTAAGAAAAGTAGGCAAATATTTGATACCAAGGATAATTTTCAACATGTATCACAACATTTGTAAATTTCCTGAAACTGTCCAAGATATGCATTTTTTTATTAAATTCATCTTAGCAACCATGGTTTTTGAGTGAATTTGAAATAAAACATTTTAATGAATAAAATTGCAAAAATTTTTTATCTTGATTTTTGGTAAATTTAGTGGAACTGTCTCTTAGACCAATTAATTTTTGGAATTCTACCTAGCATCTATTGTAAAAAATATTTTGATGAAAACAGTAATTTTCAATATGGAATTTTGGTAAATTTCCTGAAACTCTTCAAGATCTGTTATTTTTTTGAATTCTGCCTAGCAACCCTACCATTTTAAATACATTTTGGTGAAATACCTGAATTGCAAAAAAATTTGATTCCAATTTTGGTAAATTTTCTGAAACTCTTAAGGACCAGACATTTTTTTGAATACAGAAAATATATAAACGTTAGTATTGTCCTAATTATAATGATACCTCACTAAGCAGGCGAGACACCTTTACGAATTTTTGTGAAAGAAAATGCTTTTCATTTATGAATTGGGTATATGCAGAGTAATTAATCTCAATTGTATTTCTGATAAAGATATTCTCTGAACTAAAGACAAACACACCTTGTTAGAGTATTTTGCTTATGTCACTTATTTGATCCTACCCAGCTTTATTGATAGATGTTAGTTGGATACACAGAAGAATACCAGTCATTTGGGCTTTTAAACTAAAATTTAACCTGAGCCATGAATTATTTCTATTTTTCTCTGACATAAAATCCAATGTCTATTCTGAAGCTGAAGTGACCCAAGAGAATTTTTAGTTTTCATTGCTGTCCACAATGCACAATCTGATATTTTCAAACAGATGCAAGTCTTCCCTTTGAATTTTTCATTTTTCATAACAGATGTAAAATATGGAATACTGTGGAAGTACTTTTATTCGTGGACATTTATTTTCATGGTTTTCAAAAATAGCACTTTTGAGGGTTCCTTAATTCGAAGTTTCAAATTCTATGCATTGAAACTTAAGGGATAATGCATTTCATTGGAATCTTAATTTCGTGCTTTTACCATGAAATCCACAAAAATTGGAACCCCATGAACAATAGTACTGTCACAGTTGTCACTCCATGTATTGTTACACCTATCTGTTGGAAAACTAAAATCAAAACATGTAACACAACTAAGGGCTATTCCAGAAAAATTTATCAACCGGGGGGAACACCAGTTTTATTTTTTTCTCTTTGTCCTGGGGGTCAGCCTGATGTTGACTAAAGGTAGAAATAATATTTTTTTCTATTGGTGGTGGGATCTAAAATATACGGCGTTCCCCCCTGTATGGTAGATTTAAATGGAATAGCCTAAATGATATAAATATTGAATGCCATGACATATTGAAATAGCATCAAGTGCACATGAATTTATATTGCATATTTGACTTACCCTGCTACTGTCCAAAGACAAACACTGTATTGCATATTCCAAATACATCTTTATGTAAATATTTGCTAAAATTTCAGATTTAATCAAAAGTCGTGTTTAAAGTAAATTAGTTTCTGTACCGCTTTAATAATGTTTAAGAATTTTACAAATCATTGAATTCTTTATTTTCTAGCATTTCTTCTACAATACCAACAATGTTTGCATCATCAAATTGGTTCAACTGTGTAACAGAAATTATATTACCTTGCAGCAGTTCAATCCAACAGATTATTTCATTGTGAATCCTGAAGGTAAACATTTGAAATTTATGTATATGTATATAACGTCAATATTGTCACCTTACATTTAAGGGCTTTTCCATTTAAATCTACCATCCAGGGGGGGAACGCCATATATTTTGGACCCCACCGCCAATAGAAAAAAGATTATTTCTACCATTAGTCAACATCAGACTGACCCCCAGGACCAAGAGAAAAAAACAAAACTGGCGTTCCCCCCCTGGATGATTAATTTTTCTTGAATAGCCCTCAGGTGGTACTGGGATCAAACAACTGTTAGATAGAATTTTCTGATATTTTCATGATTTACATATTGTTATCAGAGCATACAAAAAATAAAAGAAAATTAGGGGTCAGTGGCCATATAAGCATGAAATCTTTCTTGTGAAAGTTCGCTATTTTGGTTGAAATTATAGGTCGAATTAGTGAATATTAACAAAATTTATTTAGTTATATCAGATAGATTGTTGTCTCGCCAGCGACAAAAGACACTGAAAGCGAGACATAGGTATTACTTTCCGGCGGTGGCGGAGGCGGCGTTGTAAACTTTTTCTAAAACCTTAATAACTTTTTAACTGTAATGGATGCACAGATCATCTTTGGTCCACAGATGCCTCAGGTTACGAGCTTTCCAGCATCACATGTTTCAGATGACCTTGACCTTGTCTTCATGGTTCAATGACTCCATGAAAATTGCGACATAGTTTCACATTCAAGTCCTTTTCTCTGTATTTGTAATGCATAGATCCATTATATTTAGTGTATTGATGCATCTTAATGGGTACATGCCAGTCTGCCACTTGTCAAGTGACATTGACCTCATTTGCACGGTTCAGTGACTTTTTAAATATTGCGACATAGTTTTACATTCAAGTCAATTTCTGAGCCATTGCAATGTGTAGAGATACCGTATTTTGTGTAATGCTTCATTTTAATGAGTAATTTTAATTGTTATTATTTTTACATTTACATGTATGTCCAATTCTCAGCTATTAAAGATCCTAGTCTCTTCATATTAGGTTTAATCGCTCTGTCCGTCCGTCCGTCTGTAACAAAGTCCTGTCCGGGCTATAACTTTTTGTCTTTTGAGATAGGCTTTTGATATTTTGCCTGTAGATAGATCACTTCAAGACGATGTGTCATGAACAATGATTGGTGACCTTTGACCCTGACCTTTGTCGTCAAGGTCAGATTTTTGCTTTAACATTGACAAGTTGTGTCCGGGCTATAACTTTTTTGTCTTTTGAGATAGGCTTTTGATATTTTGCTTGTAGATAGATCACTTCAAGACGATGTGTCATGAACAATGATTGGTGACCTTTGACCTTGACCTTTGCTGTCAAGGTAAGATTTTTTCTTTTATAATGACAAGTTGTGTCCGAGCTATAACTTTTTAGCTCACCTGGCCAAAGGCCATGTGAGCTTTTGCCATCACTCGGCGTCTGTCGTCCGTCCGTCGTCCTTCCGTCCGTCTGTCCGTCCGTCGTCCGTCCGTTATCTTTTATTCAAAAACCTTCTCCTCTGAAACTACTGGGCCAATACTTACCAAACTTGGCTTGAACCATCACCAGGATATGCACTTTCAAGTTTGTGATTTTTATGTCCATAGCCGCTGTCACTAAAAATAGAACATAGGGGTAAATTGCTGTTTTTTGCAAATTACTCAAAAACCATTACAGATATCGAAAATCTGACACGGATAAAAATGATCAGCATGATGAGATCTACCCACTGTGGGATTTTGAAGAAAATCTGAAAACCCATCTGGGAGTTATAGCCCTTTTTCCGTAAAATTTTCAAAATTTTAGCATTTTTTATTTTTTATTTCAAAAAATGTAACAGATAGAGGTCAAGTGTAAATTGCAAAAATGTTCAGCATATCAAGATCTACTTACCCTGAAATTTTAAAGAAAATCCATAAACCCTTGTAGGAGTTATTGCCCTTTTTTCACCAAATTTTTTAAATTTTCTTATTTTTCGTCTTTTATTTCCAAAACTATAGAAGATAAGTGTTTAGTGTAAATTGATAAAATGTTTGCCATGTTGTGGTGACTTCAAAACTGGTGTTGAAAATTGTTCATTGACTGCCATTTTCAAAATGGCTGCCAAAAAAGGCGGAAAAATTCAACATTGTCCGATTTCAATGAAATTAGGTTTCCAAATAGATATTGATATTGCGACTTCAAAACCTGTGTTGAAAATTGTTCGTGGACCGCCGATTTCAAAATGGCCGCAAAAAAAAGGCGGGAAAATTCAACATTGTCCGATTTCAATGAAATTTGGTTTCCAAATAGGTATTGATGTTGCAACTTCAAAACTGATGTTAAAAATTGTTTGTTGACCGCCATTTACAAAATGATGTCTCTGTTTCAAAACTGGTGTCGAAAGTGGTCCTTAGCAAGAGCGTTTTTTTGTCAAAAAAAGCCCAACAAAAAAAAAAATAATACAACATGATCAGACTTTAAATACTGTTCAAGATATTGGTGGTGTTCGAGGTACTTAAGTTTGAGAGACTGATGATCAACTGTATAACTTAAAATGTTACCACGATTGTGGCAACTGAAAGCCAGGTGAGCCTGGCCTGAAAGGCCATGTGAGCTTTTGCCATCACTTTGTGACCGTCTTCCGTCCATACGTCGTCCGTCAACAATTTCAAAAATCTTCTCCTCTGAAACTGCTGAGCCAATTGTAACCAAACTTGGCCTAAAGCATCACCAGGGTATGCAGTTTAAAAATTGTATTCAATTAGTCGGAAGACCAAACAACATGGCTGCTGTTACTGAAAATAGAACATAGGGGTAAATTGCTGTTTTTTTGCAAATAACTAAAAAACCTTTACAGATATCAAAAATCTGACATGGGGGCAAAAGTGATCAGCATAGCAAGATCTACCTGGTCTGCAATTTTGAAGAAAATCCGAAAACAGGTCTTGGAGTTATTGTCCCTTTTCCGAAAAATTTTCAAACTTTGTGCATTTTTTTTTCAAAAAGTGTAACAAATAGAGGTCAAGTGTATATTGCAAAAAGGTTCAGCATATCAAGATCTACAAACCCTAAAATTTTGAAGAAAATAAAAAAGCCCTTGTAGGAGTTTTTGCCCTTTTGCACGGAATTTCAGAATTTTCATATTTTCAGTCTTTTATTTCCAAAACCCGCCGTGCGCGGTCCCGGCTGAAGAATAGGCCCGCAGCATCCTCTGAGCTTGGAGTAGGAGCCATCCTAACAGAGGACCCCGAGGGAACCCCGGGATATAGAAATAGGACCCAGTATCTCCGGCTTGCGGGGTGTGACCCCTCCTAAACGGAGGCTGACCCCGAGGGTCCCGGGATATAGAAATAGGACCCATTCCGTGGTTGTGCGGGATTAATAAATACACAACCCATCTTTCGGATGGGATGTAAACTCAGGTCCATGTGTTGGGAGAAATGCCACGCTTCCTGCACGTTAAAGAACCCTTGTAGCAAGCTCTTTTTGGGGTGGTCCGTAGGTGATCGGCTACAAGGCTAAATTCCCCGCCCTTGACGATTTCACCTTACTTTTCCAGTGGCAGTCAGAATTTCCCGTCCCATGGCCCTTTCCATACCCCAAAGTGATTATTTACCAACAAACTTGTTCTCGTCTTGATATAGCTGAAATATTGCTGAGTAGACGTTAAACAGTATTCAATCAATCAATCATTTATTTCCAAAACTATAAAAGATTAAGGTTAAGTGTAAATTGATAAAATGTTTGCCATGCTGTATGGATTTCAAAACTGGTGTTAAAAATTGTTTGTTGACCACCATTTTTAAAATGGCCTCCAAAAAAACGGTGGGAAAATTCAACATTGTTCGATTTCTATGAAATTGGTTTCCAAATAGATATTGACGCAGCGACTTCAAAACCGGTGTTGAAAAGTGTTTGTTTATCGCCATGTTCAAAATGGCCGCCAAAAAAGGCGGGAAAATTCAACATTGTCCCATTTCAATGAAAGTTGATTTCAAAATAGATATTAATGTTGCGACTTCAAAACTGGATTTGAAAATTGTATGTTAACTGCCACTTTCAAAATGGCCGCCAAGAAAACAGGAAAATTCAACATTGTCCGATTTCAATGAAACTTGGTTTCCAAATAGTTTATGTCGAAAATTAAAAACTGATGTTAAAATTTGTTCCCTTACAGCCATTTTCAGAATGGCTGCCAAAAAATGGCGGGAAAATTCAACATTGTCCGATTTCAATGAAATTTGGTATCCAAGTTGATATTGATGTTGCGACTTCAAAACCAGTATTTAAAATTGTTCGTTGACTGCCATTATCAAAATGGCCACTATAAAAGGTGGGAAAATACTACATTTTTTGATTTCAATGAAATTTGGTTTCCAAAGAGATATTGATGTTGGGACTTCAAAAACGGATAAGTGATGTTCAAACTACCAAAGTTTGAGGAACTGCAGTTAAACTGTATTGCTTACAATGTTAGCTTGATTGTGGCAACTGAAAGCCAGGTGAGCGATACAGGCTCCTGGGAGCCTCTGGTTTATATTGATGTCCAATTCTCAGCAGTTAAAGAACCTAGACCCTCCATATTAGGTTTATTGTTACATATTAAAGGATAAATGCCAATCTGACACCTGTCAAGTAACCTTGACCTTAATTTCATGGTCCAGTGACTTTGTTAAATTTTTACATTGATGTGGATTTCTCAGCAGTTAGAAAACCTAGATGTTCCATGTTAAGTTTATCTTAAAGTTGAATCGGGAATTAATTTTTTTTTACCTTCTGTGTTAAGTTCATCATGTGATAATTTTTATGCCCCGCCACGAAGTGGAAGGGGCATATAGATTTACCCTTGTCCGTACCTCCGTACATTCCGATGTTTAGTTTTGCGTTTAGGTCCATACGTTGGAAACCTGTTGTGGTATTGTGATAATATTACATCAGTACATGCACCTTGATGAGTACTAACAGATTCACCATCAATTAGGGATCATTGACCTACATTTTACGCTTGAGTGATTTTGGTTTAATTTTGCATTGAAGTCCATTTCTCCACAACTATGCATTATAACAATATGATGTTTAATCAAATTAATTGCCTTGATGAGTACTACCCATAACATTGACAGTTAGATGGCTTTAACCTATATTTTACGCTTGAGTGACTTTGGTTAAATTTTGCGTTAAAGTCCATTTCTCAACAACTACACATTATAACAATATGTTTCATCAAATTAATTGCCTTGATGAGTACTACCCAAAACATTGACAGTTAGGTGGCTTTGACCTATATTTTACGCTTGAGTGACTTTGGTTAAATTTTGCGTTAAAGTCCATTTCTCACTAACTACGCATTATAACAATATGATGTTTCATCAAATTTTATGCCTTGATGAGTACTACCCAAAATATTGACAGTTAGGTGGCTTTGACCTATATTTTACGCTTGAATAACTTTTGTGAAATTTTGCGTTTCTCATCAAGTACACATCATACCACAGTGATATCTGATCAAATTAATCACCTTGATGAGTACCAACCAAATCATCAAGAATTGAGTGGCTTTGACCTATATTTTATGCTCGAATGATTTTTGTTAAATCTTGCATTTAGGTCTATTTCTCAACAACTTAACATGCTATCACAATGGTGTTGCATCAAATAAATCACTTTGACAGGTGCTATCCAAATCAAGGACATTTAAGAGTTTTTGACCTACATTTTATGCTTGAGTAACTTTTGTTAAAATTTGTGTATTAGGGTCCATTTATAAACAACTACACAACATATCATTATGACATTTCATGAAGAGACCCATCTTGATGAGAACTACCTAATTGTTAGACAATTCTTTGACTTTGACCTACATTTTACACATGAATGACTTCGTTAAATTTTTGCATTAGGTCCATTTATTAACAACTAGGTGTTTCAGGGATGGTGCTACTATATAAATTAGGGCCGCCCGGCGGCCCCATTCCCCTCTTGGCGGCCCCATTCCCCAAACAAGAAAATTCCCAATCGCGGCAACGATGTTTACAAAATCCGGATTTTTTTAATTTCCGTCTCCGGTGAATCTTTCGTTCCGATCCGTGTCGCCTTTTGTTAGAACCGGAAATTACTCAAAACATCACAGTAACGTCCAGAAGTAACTAAATAATGCAATTAACGCTAATTACGACCACCCTGAAGATGAACACAATGTCTGAGATCGCAAATGACCATAAGGGAACATCTTGAAAGTCAGAATGCGTAAAGTGAATTGAAATCGTGTTGTTATCGTTCATTGTCGTGTCTAAAATTCGAGACTTTCATCTATGACTTTTGAAATACGTGGTAAATTGCAAATGCTCTCATTGCCAAAGAAAGGGTTTGCATTGAAATAAATATTGATAGTTATGACTTGAAGTCAGAGTTTCTGAAACTGGGACTTTTAACTGGTTAAGAATTTGGAACTGCACTTCATGTGGGGTGCTTTCATTTCTACTAGTTAAAACGAAATGGGGAAATGACCTGCTGTATGATTAATGAATGAATGCATAGTCATTTCATGGAATGAGGTATATTTATCATTGGGTATGAAGGATTTGATTTTGGTGATAATATTGAAATGTGAAAGTCATCTTGTTGCAGACAACCAAAGAATTTCTGACAGAATGTTGATTTGCTTTCATGTAGGAAAAGAGCAGTACCTCTTTCGTTGATGATCTGACAGCTTGAACAAATTCAAATCTGGTGTAATTTGAAAAAATTATATAAAATATAGTCTTAATGTTTGAAAAATGTATAAAATATAGTCTTAATGGCTTTGGTGTAATGATACTTTCCATTCCCCAAACTCTTGTTGTGTGTACTTACACATATTCTTGGTTTATACAAACGTATGTTGCAGTATTTGATATATTTTCATTTTTCCCAATTTAAGTTGTCGCGATGCAAAATTCCCAATTTGTTGGACGGGGGACCCATTTGAAAAGAGCTAAAATCATCCCTGTGTTTAATAAAATAAATTGCTTAAGTTCTCTATTGTGATAAATTTGATGGCGGGGCATCCGTGTCTTATAGACACATTCTCTAGTTATATTCTGGGGAGATGTTTCTGTGTTTACACTTGTTATAGCTCACCTGACCCAATAGGGTCAGCGTGAACTTTTGCCATCACTTGGCACCCTTCGTCCGTCTGAAACTACGTAAGCAATTTCAACCAAACTTTACAGGAATGATGTATGGAAGGTCCTTTACAAAGATTGCTCATTTCGTCTCTATCCAACCAAAAACATGGCGGCCAGCATGGAACTTTAGGATTAACATGGAACCCAATGGGATAAATCACATTTTCATCTTCTACTCTGTAACCACTGAAGCAAATTCAACCAAACTTTACAGGAATGATGTACTAAAGGTCCTTATCAAGGATTGCTCATTTCGTTCCGATATGATAAAAACATGGCCGCTAGCACAGAACATAGTTTAACATTGGACCTTATGGGAAAATCACATTTTTATCTTTTCCTCTAAAACCACTGAAGCACATTCAATTAAACTTTACAGGAATGATGTATGGAAGGTCCTTTTCAAAGATTGCTCCTTTCATTCCGATCTGACAAAAAACATGGCCACCAGCGCAGACCTTGGCTTTAACATTGAACCCTATGTAAAAATCACATTTTCATCTTCTTAATTCTCTGAAACAGCTGAAGCAAATTCAACCAAACTTTACAGGAATGAGGAACTAAAGGTCCTTAACTAAGATTGCTCATTTCATTCCAATCTGATAAAAAACATGGCCGACAGCATGAAACATAGTTTAACATTGAACCCTATGTGAAAAGCACATTTTCATCTACTGTGAAATTACTGAAGCAAATTCAATCTTTACAGGAATGATGTATTGAAGGTCCTTTACAAAGTTTGCTCATTTTGTTCCGATCAGACAATAAACATGGCCTCCAGCGTGGAACTTAGGTTTAACATTGGACCCTATGTGAAAAATCACATTTTCAGGAATGATGAATGGAAGGTCCTTTACAAAGATTGCTCATTTCGTTCCGATACGACAAAAACATGGCAGCCGGCATGGAACATAGTTTAACATTGGACCCTATGGGAAAATCACATTTTCATCTTCTCCTCTGAAACCACTGAAGCAAATTCAACCAAACTTTACAGGAATTATGTATGGAAGGTCCTTTACAACGATTGCTCAATTCATTGCGATCGCGACGAAAAACATGGACGCCAGCGGGGAACTTAGGTTTGACACTTTTTCCCATACTATAAGAGATATTTATCTAATATTTAGTATGTAAGTCTACCACCATGAGTTACAGATCAAGTTCGTGTTTGATTCCGGTCCATTGATTTTGGACGGAGTTATGGGCCTTTGACTTAGAAAGTTTTGGTAAAATATAGGTTTTCCAGACTTTTTTCCTAAACTGTTCCAGATATGAAGCTAATATTTGCTATGTGAGTCGACCACCATGAGTTACAGATCAAGTTTAAGTTTGGTTCTGGTCCATTGATTTTGGACGGAGTTCTGGGCTTTTGACTTAAAAATTTTTTGTGAAATGTAGGTTTTCTGGACTTTTTGTCTCGCCTGCGACAGCGAGACATAGCGAGCATAGATTCCGTCGGCGTCGTTAACATTTGGTTTACCCTAAAGTTAAACTTTTTTTGAACTTCCATAACATTCTCAAATCATATTCAATATCAATGAAATTTTGACATAATGTTCAGTACAACCTTATTATTGTTTCCCAAGTTTATTTTTGGAAAAAAATAATTCCAATTTTTCCGTATTTTTCTATTAGTTGGACTTAGTTTTTTTCCATGAAATTTTTTTGTTTGCACTATATCTCAGCAACTACATGCCATAGACTGATGATTATTGGTAAGTGGTTACTTCTTTAGTAGTGACAAACATCCATACCAGAATTATGTCACCTTGACCTATATTTTCCGCTTCAATGAATTTAGCTAAATTTTTTATTTAGGTCCATATATAAAAAATGTTTAAACAATAAGGACTTTATTTTTGATGTAGAATTGTTGCATATAGTCCATAGATGCACAATAAGCTTTCAGAATTTTATTCTGGTTCCAACTTTGGTAAATTTCCTGAAAATGTCCAAGACTAACAATTTTTGAAATTTTTGCATACAATCAAATATCTTGGCCATTTCTTCATACAAGACATAATTCTGAAAACTTGAATGAAAAAATATGGTTCCAATATCGGTAAATTTCCTGAAACTCTCAAAAGACATGCAATTTTTGGGAATTCTTGTTTGCAACCATGTGTTTTGTTGAATTTTAGTCCAAAATAATATTTTCATTGGTTACATTTCATAGATTTTGTATTCAAATTTTGGTAAATTTCCTGAAACTGTCAAAGACCAGTGGTTTCTTTGAATTCTTCTTAGCCAGTACATCTTAATAAAGACGAAATTTGAATGATAGTGGAGTGAGCAGGCGAGACACTAGGTTCCGTGGAACCTTAACGAATTATTTTCTAAACCGTTCCAGATATGAAGCTTATATTTGCTATGTGAGTATACTAGAAGTTACAGATCAAGTTCGAGTTTGGTTCCATTCCATTGATATTTGATGGAGTTGTGGGCCTTGGACTTAGAAAATTTTGGTAAAATATAGGTTTTCTGGACTTTTTAGCTCACCGGACCGAAAGGGTCAGTGTGAGCTATTGCCATCACTTGGTGTCCATTCGTCCATCGTCCGTCCGTTAAACTTTTCACATTTTCATCTTCTCCTCTGAAACTACTTAAGCAAATTCAACCAAACTTCACAGGAATAATGTATGAAAGGTCCTTACAAAGAAAGCTCATTTTGTTCTGATACGACAAAAAACATGGCAGCCAGCATGGAACATAGTTAAACATTTGACCCTATGGGAAAAAATCACATTTTCATCTTCTCTGAAACCACTGAAGCAAATTCAACCAAACTTTACAAGAATGATGTACTAAAGGTCCTTAACAAACATTGCTCATTATACCCCCCGCAAACAAAGTTTGGGGGGGTATATAGGAATCAC
>MJUU01033889.1:50931-73760 GCA_002080025.1 Modiolus philippinarum | reverse complement strand
TTTCGGGTCAGCACCGAAATACTGACTACTGGGCTGGTGAATACCCTCGGGGACTTACAGTCCACCAGCAGTTGCATCGACCCAGTGGTAACAAATGACTTAATGCCGAAGTTACCGTGAATTTAAATTCTGCATATGCGCATTTCGACAACTTATGTTGAACAAATAGAGAGAACAAATAACCAAAATGATCTAAATGGAAAGCCAAAAACAGCTAAGGACAGAGCTTTGCATGAGGGAGATACTCCTTAGTTTTCAACAAAATTTACAAAAATTTAGATATTGTAAGGTTTAAAATAGAATCGAGTTGTTGAATTCATCATGACATACGAATAGAAAAAAGAAGGGAAACGGGGAATGTGTCAAATGTTTGGTTTTTGTTGAAGGCCTCATTATGCCTTCAAGGTAGAAATTTAAAGCATTTTAACTTTTTATTTTATTTCCTTGTATTTATTGATTTTGTCTCATGTACATTTATATCGTATCCTTTCATTTGTTCATGTCTCCAGTGCAAGTCCTTACATCTTTGAGTTTATGGTCTTCCAAACGTTTAGATTTTATCTGCACTGATGAGACATAAGTTGTCGAAATGCGCATATGCAGAAAGTAAATTCACAGCGACTTCGGTATTAAGTTATTTGTTCATGTCTTCAGTGCAAGTCCTTACATTTGTTCATGTCTCCAGAGCAAGTCCTTACATTTGTTCATGTCTTCAGTGCAAGTCATTACATTTGTTCATGTCTCCAGAGCAAGTCCTTACATTTGTTCATGTCTTCAGTGCAAGTCCTTACATTTGTTCATGTCTTCAGTGCAAGTCCTTACATTTGTTCATGTCCCTAGTTCAGTGTCGAGTCCATATTCTCTTTAAAAATTCTACAGAAGTTTGGCTATCATATTTTTAAACATCTTACTATTCTGAATATAAGTATACATTATTTTATTTGCCAAGTTTTCCTACAGTCAATTCCAAGAGTGGCCTGTGGTAATTTACATGTGATTTTGTCTTTTATTCACTGTGTTTGGCAACGGACAACAGTGTTTGTTAGAGTACTTAGCGTGATATTTGTTGACATCATCATCCATGATGTTAAGACAAGAGACATAATGTGTTGTTGTTCCAAGTTATAGTAAGTAAACTCTGCTCAAGCTAGTGACGGGAGTCGTGTTCAAGTTGAGATATGAGTTTTTGTTCATTGTTGAAGGCCCATGGTAATTTTAAGAAAAGAACAACAGTGATTTGTAGGATTCGTCCTATGTACATATATTATACACTTTCATTTGTTTTAGAGGTCCAAGTGGTTTGAGAATAATGTCCTTTAAAACTTCGAAATTTATTACATTTTTGTTCCCAACCACTAAATTGTTTGAGAAATTACATGCAATATTCAAACTTTGCCTTTCACAAAGTTAGATTTTTGGATTAGAGGTCCAAGTGGTTTTGAAGTAATGCCCCTTGAAATATCGAAAGTTTGTCAAATTTTGCGGATGCCTACTAACAACTTCTGAATCAAATTCATACTGTCTTCAGACTAAGCTTATAACAAGGTTTTGTTTTGAGTTCAGAGAAGTAGTTTCAAGTTATGACAGATTAATTTATGGTTATGTTGTAATGCACAACTATTGTTTTTATAAATGGCGTTGAACGAGAACAAAAGGGGTGACATCATATGTTTTGTTAGTCTATCATCAACAGGATACATGTACATCACAATGCGGTCTAGGAATGTAATATTTTACGAAAGGATATGGAGTAAATGAACATGAGACCATAAAACATATGTTTACTCCAACTGCAATAATTTTAATGAGCTGTATGGCCATTTCGGAAATTAATTCCTCATCAGCAGCACTAGAACCCAAACAAAGGAAATCCATAATTTCAAAAGATCAATCTTGTAACAAGCAACATGTTGCGATAATCCGAAGGAGATTTTGTTTCAATTAACTCCCCTTTAATCTTTTGAGGTTTTTTTAGAGAAAAAGATGTCGCCACTGAACAGGACCAACTATTGGGAGTATTAACTATTATGGGTATGTGACCAATGCTATTGCATCTTGAGTAATACCATACCAACAGTTATTTTATGCTGACGCTGTTGAAATTTTAATATAGAATGTCAGACTGTCGGTGACATGTATTTATTTTTGAAGAGCAGTTAAGTTGGTCAAGTCAACATATCCATATCAAAATACAATTTTTCACAATTTCGTTTGTAACTTAATACCCTTAGGTATTATGTAATATGCTCAGTATAATTAAAGTTGACATCAAATTATATTATGCCGTTTCTTATTGACACAATAACTCATAATGACAAGGACTTTTGCAATTCGTGGAGTTTAACATCATATTTGAATGTTTACTAGCCATATATATTTTTTTGTTTTATTTTTCGTACAGGTAGGGCCATATATGTAGGAAATATGTATTGGAGCTGCAAAAATTGCAATACGTAATGGATTCTAGTAAACTGTCAGTTCTCACTGCATGTCAATGCATTGTAAATACTCAATTAAGACTAAATACTGAATCATTTGCATAATATGTTAACATTTTTATAATGCGCAATGGTGTTTAAAGGTAAAAAAAAATGTTAGTACAGTTCTATTTCTGCATTTTTCCCAAGTATAGTCGATTTATAATCTTAACATGTTTTTTTTAATGATGACCAGCTTTCTGATAAATCTTTTTGTTTCAACTAAACCATGGCAGTGAATAAATACTCATTTATAAAAAAGGACCTACAAATTCGCTTAAACACTATCTGTAGCTGAAATCAGCTTTGAAGTGATTTGGAAAGGCCGGGTTGCATCTGAGTTGTGAAATATTTAATAACTAGTAGTTTGTTGGTTATAATCTGGACAGGAATTCGCAGTAACCAGAACCATATTTGAAAATATGATGAATAAGCCTACAGTGGCTCAAAATGCATTCATATGCTACAATCAACAAGCACAATCCTCAACAAAACACAAATGAAATTCAAAAGCAATGGAATATCGGCATATACGACAATACAGGAAAAAGTCATCTATGGTTTTTGGCATCCACACATCCCCATTCTATATTTATTCCTAATACTAACCTTAAACACGAACTGGAGCAATTTTACTAATACTGTTTCATTCACCTTTTGCCGTGTAATTGTAGAGACTTGGTCTCGTGTGCATTTTCTCCATATCCCTTCATTGCTTATTTCAATGTTGTGCGCTGGCGGCAATATTGTTTCTTTTTGTCAAATCGGAACGAAATAAGCAATTGTTGTAAAAGATCTTCTAACCAGTATTCATGTAAAGATGTGTTTACTTTGCTTAAGTGGTTTCTCGGGAGTTCAGGGATTAAAATGAAGTTTTGTCTTTAGGGTCTAATGCGTAATATAAGTTACGTGCTGACGACCATGTCGAATCGGAACGATGTGAGCATTCGTTGTAACTTTGTAAAGGACCTTCCATGCATCATTCATCCAAAGTTTAGTTAAAGGATGGGTTGCAATAAGGCCGTTTTCCGGTCCACCTGAAATTGTGATATGATATGTTCCAATGTAACCTACAATATGTGTAGATTAAAATTGTATAATAAAATATCAAATCGTGCATGTGCAAGTACCGTGATCACGTGCTTTTACCAGGACTCTTGTTAAAAGAATAAATAGAAAATGAGAGAAAAAAGATTGGGACGGTGCCAAAACAACATTGAACATCATTTTGTTCAGTAACTATCCATGATATTCGTTTTGTGATCAATTTCTTTTTAAAGGATATATTTTTCAGTCAAAACAGATAACTCCTTATGAGAATAATCTTTTCTAAAACTTCATTTTTCGAGGTAAATGGAATACTTTACCATGCTATTTTTTGATATTTTCTTGATATTAGTATGAATTTGTGCTTGTCCGACATATTTTCATATACTAAGACATATTTTCACATACTAAGACATATTTTCATATATATTAATATAAATTCGAACCAAAACATCACGTCAGTGGGCCTTAATAAAATGATTTTGTCGACATACACTTTTTATATATTTTATAATTTTTTTTTACTATTAAGATTTTCATTTTTGATTTTCGAATGTTGTGGTAAGAATAAAAACACTGAAACATTGATTATCATAAAGTGAATATTATGCGCTTTATTCTGTATAATTAAGAATATGTGTACTAAATAATAAGGTTTTATTATAAATTATACAAAATATGCAAACAAAGCCTTAAACACATTTCAGCTCTCAGTTTTGAGCATGGCTTGATAATGGGGCCCCTCAATATACTATGGCTCCTACACACATACTAACTGCACGATCTTTAGAAAGGCATTTAACTGATTCGAACTCTTTGTTCCTGTTTTCAAAGAAGAAGCTACTCATTTTAGTTTTATTCTAAGAAGAGAATTAACTTTGAACAATTATGGAATTCCCCCGTCTAACACAAAAACATACTTATTGCAGAACAAGTTTTGCATTTGCTGCAATCAATTTAAACATTTTTTCGGGTATGGTAGATCATCATATATTTATTGTGCGAGCTTTCCCTACCTACAATGAAGCTTGACAAGAACGTCTAAGCAGCAAACAAAGGCCTTTAAATATAAAGATAAATGTATCTGTTATATTTTTACTCTGGCGGGTGATTGTTGTATTCCTTTATCAAACACCATCTCTGTCCAAGTGTAAGCTGTATAGAATATTTATAGGCGCTCCTGGAATGTATCGAAAAAGGAATCCTTTTCTTACTAGTCCAATTCTGCTAAAGGGCAGTAACAAAATGGAAAACATAACATAGAGGTAACATATGAAATAAACAAGGTTAGAAAAGAAAAAAAAATGGAAAAAGGTGATCAAATTTCTTCGGAATATTTTTTATTACATATACACATATAATTCTTAAAAGAATTGAATTAAAATCCATGACTAATTTATACTGCTCCAAATACATAAAACACATTTAACATCGGGAAAACCAGCAAGAAAAAAATTAACAAAATATGTAGCATCTACTTACTAAACCGGATCGTTTTCAGCTTATTTGGCAAATCGCCAGGTTAGAAAATAAGCTCTTATAAGGTCTAAAATACTAGCAAAACTACATTTACTGAGAACTTGTATGTATATAAAGATACAATTTCCACAAAACAAAATATCATAATTACACTGAATTTTCACTTAAAAAATACATTAAAAAAAAACATTTGCTCGAGCAACCAGCTTGAAAGAATTGTTGTAACTCCCCTGTGGGTCGTTGTCTCTTTGACGCATTCCCCGTTTCCCTTCTTTTTCTATAATTCTTATTGAATTGTTAATTTCATATATAATTATTACTTTGGTTCTGAATACAAGGCAGGGTTAAAACTCAGTTCGAATATACCCATGCTGATTATTTTTTTCAAAAGGCTCAATGGTAATTGCCACGAAGATGGGTCTTATAAATGAGCTTATGTCAATAGAATGAAGCAATGATTTCATAAAATTCACATATGGTAAAAAAACTTCAAATGTTCTAGTGTTGAAATGTATCAAAGAAATTATGTTTCTACTAAATTTATTTTTTGTCAAATCAGCAGGCCGATTTAGCACCTTAATGCAACCCATCCTTTGCTTAAGCGGTTTCAGAGGCGTTGACGAAAATGATGTTTTTGCCATAGGATCCAATATAAGTTACGTTCTGACGTCCATAATTTATGTCAGATCGAAAAATAAGACCAATCTTTGCAAAAGACCTCCATATATCATTCCTGTAAAGTTTGGCTGAATTTGCTTCAGTAGTATCACAGTCGGCGACAAAAATGATTTTTCCCATAGGGTCTAATGCTAACTTTAAGTTGCGTGGTGGCGGTCATGTTTTTTGTCGGATCGGAATGATATCTTTGAGGTTTCAGAGAACCTGATGAAAATGTGAAAAGCTAACGTACAGACGTACGGACGGGCGCAAATTGATGGCTATAGCTCACACTGACCTTATGGTTCTGGTTAACTAATTAAACCAAAGACTGGTAACTTCTCACGAAAAGACTACGATCTTGAAAAATAAAAGAACGAGACAAAAAGCAATTTGTAAAGATACACCAAGTAGTGCTTGTTGAAATTCCGAGTGGCCTTGTGTGTTGCTAAAACACTGGTCAACATCGCACTAATCTGTAACCTTGTTGTAAAAGTTTTGATTTGATATTAGGGTTACGTACATTAAAGAGAGAAATGCTAGAGAAACGTCGAACTCACGAAAATATATTTATAAATTTGGTCTTACCATATAACCGTGTGAGAATTAATGTAGCAAAGATAAAAGCAAACTCTTACAATGGCCGAAAAAACAATTACATATCAATCTACCAGGGAAATTCAAAAGAAATAAACAAAAAAGGCTATTTTTTCCGTGTATATGTATGACCGATGCCAAATCTTAATTTCCGCTTCTTCCAATAGCCCTCTTTAAATATTTATGTTTGAGTACTTCTATGAAAATATCTTAAAAGACTTTTTACCATAAAATTTAACAACACCAGCAATTTTGATTTTTGGTTTGGAAAATCAGTAAAACACGTTTCATATTCCTTTTTTGTTCTTGTACGTTTAAGAAGACAGCAACATAAAAATTGTTCTAAATAAAAATAAAATAATGCCATCTTTGTACTATGTTAATTCAATTTACAATGCAATTTAAAATGTCAAGTTTTTTATGTTTCCAAAAGATACACGAAGTTCGCCAAGTTTGATTTAAGAGTCTTAAACAGATAATCAAATATAAATGACGTGTTCAAATCATTAAAAAGGGCAAAACTATAAATAACTCAAAATCGAAGCAAATAGAAATAAAACTAAATATTAAAAATTATTCGAATTTTAACTTGAACAATTCTGTTAATCCAAAACTTTATGCAAAAGTAAATTTGGAATTTACTGCTAGGTTTTGCTAGTGCCGCTACCAAGTCCGGTTCTCCCGAGTTCCTATCGTTATTTATGTTTGTTTCTGGTTTGTTATGTGTGTGTTTCCTAGTGCAGTTCCGTTGGTTTTAAGTGTTTACTGTTATCATGTGTATCTTTTGTCTTTAATCATAATGCAGAAAATGTAGATTTCTTAATCTGTCAAAAATAAGTGAAAACAAGGTGTATCCAAAATAGTTATCGCAAATTGCATTTATGTAATAATTGTCGTACAACTTGGTAAGATACCTTTGACAATTATTAGCATTCATAAAAAAATATGCAATCAGCAATTCGAATTATCCAATAATGGAGGCCACACTACTAATTTTGATAGCAATCTCGTAGGAAATAAATTCATGTAGATTGAAACTGAACTTTAAGATGTCATCAGCACAACATATTTGGTTTATGGAAGTAAAATGAAATAATATCGAGTGTTTCAATACAGTAATTTAATTTTCGATGTATATTTATGGATTCAATTGAATGCAAATAAAGGCTATACTTAAACTAGAGGCTCAGAGACGGAGCCTAAATCGCTCATCTGATAGAATGCTTCTATGCCATACATGACCAAAAATAATGTTTTTACCGAAGATGCCAAAGGGATCTAATGTTTAGCATTGTTATCTACTGGCACCTGTGTTTTAGCTGATCCTATTGAAATGAGTAATTTTTTGGCAAGGACCCTATATACACCATTCCAATACGGTTTAGTTAAATTTGCTTGGATAGTTTCAGAGAAGATGATATAAAGGATGATTTTCTCATAGCCTCCATTGTTAAACTATGTTCCGCGTTGCCCACAATGTTTTTTGTCAAACGAAATGAAATGAACATTTTTTGTAAAGCACCTTTAGAACATCATTCCTGTAAACCTTGGTTGAATTTGCTACTGCAGTTTCAAAGGAGATAATGAAAATGAGGTTTTCCCGTAGGGATTAACATTAAACCAAGTTCTACGCTGTCGGCCATATTTTATGTCTGATCTGAACAAAATGGGCAATCTTTGTAAAAGACCTTTAGTACATCACTCCTATGATGGTTGGTTAAATTTGTTACAGGTGTTTTAGAGGAAATGATGAAAATGTGATTTTTCCCCGTTGTGTCCAATGTTAAACCGAAATTCCGCGCTCGCTGCCATGTTTTTGTCGGATCGGAACAAAATGAGCAATCTTTGTTAGGGTCCTTTAGTACGTCATTCCTCCCAAGTTTGGTTGAATTTGCTTCGCTGGTTTAAGAGAATATAAAATGTGATTTTTCTCATAGGGTCCAATGTTTAGTTGCGCGCTGGCGACCATGTTTTTAGTATGGATCAGATGGAATAACAAAATACCGAAGTTACTGTTAATTTATTTTCTGCATTTGCGCATTTTGACAACTTATGTCCCATCAGTGCAGATAAAAACAAAACAATTTTAAGTTCATAACCCGAAAAACATTGAAATAAACAATCTATGTAAATGACCTTCTATACATCATTCCTATAAAGTTTGGTTGAATTTGCTTCTGCAGTTTCAGAGGAGAAGATGAAAATGTGATTTTTCCCTTAGTGTTCATTGTTTAACCCAAGTCCCATGCTGGCCGCCATGTTTTTTCGTCAGGTCGAATCAAAATGAACAATTTTTGTTAAGATCCTTTAGTACATCTTTCCTCTAAAGTTTGGTAGAATTTACTTTAGTGGTTTCAGAGGATCGGAGAAGATGAAAATGCAATTTTTCCCATAGGGTTCAATGTTAAACCTAAGTTCCGCGCCGGGGGCTATGTTTTCATCGGATCGGAACAAAATGAGAAATCTTTGTAAAGGACCTCCAATACATCATTCCTCTACGTTTGGTTGAATTTGCTTCAGCGGCTTCAGTGGAGAAGATGAAAATGTGATTTTTCCCATAGGATTTAATCTTAAACTATGGTCTGTGCTGGAGGCCATGTTTTTATTGGATCTGAATGAAAGGGGCAATCTTTGTTAAGTACCTTTAGTACATCATTACTGTAAAGTTTGATTGAATTTGCTTCAGTGGATTCGGAGGAAGCAATGAAACAACGTCAGTAGAATACCGATGGGACAATGGAAGTGATGATCACAAAAGAAAAAGAGAAGATGAAAATGTTATTTTCCATA
This sequence comes from Modiolus philippinarum, assembly GCA_002080025.1. NCBI lineage: Eukaryota > Metazoa > Mollusca > Bivalvia > Mytilida > Modiolidae > Modiolus > Modiolus philippinarum. The sequence continues at coordinate 64,713 of MJUU01033889.1, read as the reverse complement.
GGGTCTAATGTTAAACTATACAGTCCGCCAAAAGTTAGGCATCACCTACTTTTAAAGTTTCGCAAAACAAACATGTTGAAAGCTATAGGTATAAACTTTTGCACGATGATAAGCCTTAACATAAAGCATGTAATGGTACTTTCAAGCTTTTGAATAGATAATCGAAAATCCGATTTTCGCAACCAAAGATAAATCGATCCCTTCATTATGAGAATTCCAGTTTTAACAATAAACCACAATTTGGAACATTGTGAGATCAAATTTGCTATCAGATCATTTTTATGGGGTAAATGTTGGTACAACATTCCATAATTAATAATTTTAACCTGATTTGGAACGCGGCCAAATTTATTAATCAAAGTAAGACCGACTGTTTTTTTCGTAAAATTCTGAAGAATCACTCCAGAAGTTTCCACGGTCCCTAAAAATGTTCAAAGCCGACTAAATTGACAATTTTTAAACAAATCTTACAGATCGGGATAGGTATGTCTGGCAATAATGGAAAATGATTTTTCTAAGCTTTAAAATCTTTCAAAAAAATTACCAAATTTTACCGAAATCCAACCAAACAAATGGTCAAAAGAAGAAACTTGGTACAACGGAAATCATTATTTGGATATTTTGGCAGTCTCGGAATCAAATAAAGCCTTCTCTGTTTGAAAACAGACATGTATTGGGATGTTCTGAAACGACCATTTGTTTGGTTGGATTTCGGTCATTAAATTGAGTTGTGCAAAAACTCAGATTTCAAAATTTTAAAGGTTATCAAAATGTTGCTCGAAAGATTTCAGATTCATGCCCGTCATAAAAATGGTCTTGAAATTGACAGAACCCTTATTTAATGGCTAAATTCAGCAAAGAAATTGCTTTGTTTTGATATTTCGTCACATTTGGGGAAATCCATCTGTAAAATTGTCGTAAAATTGGATTATCTCCCATGTATTCAAACTTTACCAGCTATGTTTACAATTGTCACCTAAAACACAAAAAGGAATGTTCATTGTTGTTTTACTTTTGTATCGAAAATAACAACAAAGATCTTTGAACAGTCAAAATTCGTGCATTGAACTGAAACTTATTTTTCTGGTCAAAGCTACCACATTGTGTCATTAAATTGAGTTGTGCATAAGTTCATAACTTTTCACATAAGGACAACAATATGAAGCATGGTTAAAGTTTGACATCCAAATATCAAAATTATCTCATTTATCGTGTTTGAACCCAAACCTCTTACCTCAATACAGCTTCAAAAATGATGTTCATGTAAAAAGTGAGGTGATGCTTAACTTTTGGCGGACTGTATATGTTCCATGCTTGCGGTTATGTGTTCAAACGGATCGGAACGAAATTAGCAATCTTTGTAAAGGACCTTCCATACATCATTCCTGTAAAATTTAAGATAAAAATGTGAAGAGTTAATGGACGGACGGACGACAGACGACGGACCCCATGTGATGGTAATAGCTCACACTGACTCTTAGCGAGTTAACTTGCTACATAAGATTTATGCCTATGGTTATATTTGACCAGACATTTTGCCTAACTGTTTTTGTTTTAGCGTATTTTTAAAAGAAATTACTTGTTGAACAGTTCTGATTCAGACTTTACAAATAGTACTGAATGTCGGCAATATCAAGAAAAGGCTTCTCATATAATTGTTCTATCGAAATTTCTTTCTAATATTTAACTTTCAATCTTAAAATATAATGCCCACATCTTCCGATTTAAGTACAGTCAACGATGAGTGCAATGTGGGCGTTTATATGCTCGAACCTTTTGTCGGGCAACCGATCTAATGAAACAAAAAATAGACATAATGATGTAGCCTTGCTTAACATTAAGAAAGTGAATTCCATTCAAGCACGTGGAAGGGTCGTCTTGAACTTACAATGAGGTAAAATGTTTGCTCATTTATGAAGGCCTCATGTTGACTTCAAGATGATGAACACCAACTCCTTTACCTTGCAATATTTTTGTAGGATCTTTGCCCAAAATATATGTTTATTTCATCAAACCGTTTCATTTGTTCATTCAAAAACTAGTCTTAAAAGTTCATTGGTTCTTTGCTAGAGGACAACGGGAAGGATTTGGTAATTAAACCTATCAAGACAATAGTACATTTTGTCGTGCAATGTATGACAGTGATTACTTTAAACAATATTTTATTCAGCAATTCATATACATAACAATACAATTATACAATACAAGGATTCGGAAACAAGCAAAATGCTTATATAAATCCGTCTCCAGAAAAACACATAAATATAACATGCTCAGTACTATAAATAATAATACAACATAAGTAACACTTATATATGAATAAAGCAGAAAGAGGAAATTTGAATACAAATGCGAAAAAGGAAAAGTTGACAAAATGTATGTTGCACAAGTTGGAAAAAAAACCTATTATATAAGAAAGCGTTTGCTATTTATTATAAAATCTTGAACATTAGAGAAAATGTTTTTGTTTGTTTCGAAATTAAATGTGTTATTTCCAAAAAGAAGAATTTCAACTGTAATAGGTACATCTAATAATCTTTCCAATTGATCAATATACTGTATACGTAAATTACTATATTTATGACAGTGATTGTAAGAGCATTTTCCAGTTTATTTATGTTTGTTGACGATCCCACATCCATGAGCGACATGGATGTATAGCGTTGTTCGACATTAAAGAAATAACTCCACTTAAACCGGTATTAGGGACCGGAGTCTTGAACTTACTTTGAGGTTTGAGCAAAGCAAATTGTTGAAGGCTTTATGCTGAAGAACAGCAATAAAAGCATTGTTCCTTTTCTTGGTTAATTACATGTATTTTGCAGAGACTTTGTCTAATGTGCATTTACTCAATATTTTAAGTTTTTATTAATTTATTATTTCTCTTTTTGAATGAATTTCGATGGGAAGTTTCTGAGTTCTTAATTTCAGTGAATTCTATCAGATAAGCCCTTACATCAAGAATTACTGACAGTCATGACAGCATACAGACTATAATCAACAGCTTTATTATACAAAGCAGACAAGGATCATGGAGGCTTTATACCAAAATCAAGAAATCGCGAGGATATGCATAGTAGGATTAGTTTTGGGACTGGTAATTGTAAAAATTAGATTTTTGATATCTTTTACCAGCATTAACTCACTTTTTGTCACATTGGTAATCGTTCTATCTTTATACTGCATTTGTATCGTTGTCCAAGTTACATAGACTACAACAATGTAAGATTTAATTTATAGTCAATGTCTGACACAGCCTTATTAACTTAATCAATAACTTTTGATATTGAGCAAAGATTATAGGCTCAAATGACCAATAATATTGCACACAATTTAAAGTACCGAATGAAATAGCTACCCCAACTGCCTTGGTTTGATCTTTGTACCTGGAGGTAAGAGAATTTCAGTTATTATGAATGATTATATTATATAATTTTCTGTGATTTTCGAAAAGTAGCAATGTTTAAATACAACGCAATAAATAATAATAAGAAAACCCTTAAGCAAAACAGCTTTTCTAACAAAAGCATTTGCTCTTCATAAGTGAAACAGTAAGCATTACACCTTGTCTTGTCTACGTTCTGCTAGGAACTGACATAAAGTTTTGTTCACAGCAAGTGTAAAAGCAATATAAAAATTTACTCCCTTTATTGTTATTTCAATATTCTACAATGGTGGCAATGTTTCTTTTTGTTAAATCGGAACAAATGGGCAATAGTTGTAAAAGACGTTACTACTATCATTCCTGTACAGTTGTGTTGAATTTATTTCAGTGGTTTCAGAGGTGTTGATTAAAATAAAGTTTCTTCCCTAGAGTGCTAAATAAAAGTCACGTGCTGACGGCCATGTTTTGTCGGATCGGAACGATATGAGCATTCCTTGTAACTTCATAAAGGATTTTCCATACATTATTCATGCAAAGTTTAGTTAAATTTGAGTAAGCGGTTTCAGAGGAGTTGATGAAAATCAGTTTTTCCAATAATTCCAATCCTAAATATAAGTTATGTGCTGACGGCCATGTTTTTTGTCAGGTTGGACAATATGAGCAATCTTTGTAAAAGACCATCCATACATCATTACTATAATGTTTGGTTGAATTTGCTTCAGTGGTTTCAGAGGAAGCGATGAAACAACGTCAGTAGAATACCGAAGGAACAATGGAAGTGTTGATCACAAAAATCGAAGTTCAAGATAGTGTGAAAAAGGAAGGAAACGGGGTAAATGCCAAGGAGACAACATCCCATATCCAGGTTAAAACGACCCAAAACAAAGCATCTAGGGGTCACTGTACGGTTTTCAACACCGTGAGGAACCTCACACCATATAACAAGCCCTAAATGGCTCCCTAATAAGGTAAAAAAGTGAATAAATCAATTGAAACAAACCACATCCAATAACCCGAATATCAAGAAACTAAAATTTTATAAGAAGACAAGGACAAGCCAATTACCAACATATTTCTGACTTGAGACAGGCGCAAAAATTGCGGTGAGGTTAAACTCGTTTTCTTGGATCCAACCCCCTCCCCCTATGTCTGGTAAATGGCTAAAAAATAAATACACAAAAAGACTCACAGTAAAAATCAAACCAGAAAAAAAGTCCAACTTATCAAGACGAGTACCCTTACAATGAAGTACATAAAACATGAAGACAATACACACGGGTACTGTCCGGACAAATGCTCGAAGTTACTGACAGCTAGCTTAAGACATAATTTCCTTTGACCATGATATCAAGCCTTCTTTCATATGACACATCATTTGAAATTTTTCTAAATAGATTTCGTATAACAACTTCATTAATTAGAACATAGTGTGCAATGTCAAATACTGCCAATATGAAAATTTGTTTAATATAACTAAATACCGAAGTTACTGTAAATTTACTTTCTGCATATGCGCATTTCGACAACGTATGTCTCTTCAGTGCAGATAAAATCTAAATGTTTGGAAGACCATAATTTCAATGATATTTAAAAACTGAATTTAGTTATGGTTTAAAGCATTTAGAAGATGATCAATATTTTGCCAACAAAAACCAGAAGTTAAGATTTAACAACAATGCTGTATTTATATCCTTCATGAATAAGGTTGTTCAACGGATTAATAAGTTTGGAAGGACAATTTTTGAATTTATGCGCTTTGTAAATGATATTGCAATAGAAGTTTGGTTGTGAAATGCCTTGTTGTATAAGAGCCCTGCATGTAGAACCAAATAAGTCATTTCAAACCTCAATTTCCGCTTTTTCTAACATGAAAAAGAAAGGAAATGGGGTAAATGTCAAGGAGACAACATCCCATCTCCAGGTTAAAACTACCCAAAACAAAGCATCTAATAGCCCACTTTGAATATTTATGTTTATGACTAGTTCTAGTATAGATTTAGATGAAAAATATCTGAGAAGACTTTTTACCATAAACTTGATCAACACCAGTCATTTGATTTTTGGATGGTTTGGAAAATTTCATATTCCTATTTTCGTTCTTGTACGTTTTAGAATACAGCAACAGAAAAATAATGCCAAGTAAAAATAAAATAATGCCATCTTTGCACTATGCTAATTCAATTTACAATACCATTTAAAATTTCTAAATTTTTTATGTTTCCAAAAGTTAAACGAAGTTCATACAATTTGATTAAAGAATCTTAAAAAAAAAACAGATAATCAAATCAAATCTAAATGACGTGTTCAAATCAATAAAAAGACAAAACTATAAATAACTCAATAACGAAGGAAATAGAAATAGAACAAAATATCAATAATAATTGTCCGAATTTTAACTTGGACAATTCTGTCATTCCAAAACTGTATGCGAAAATGAATTTAATTTTACTGCTAGCTTTGGCCAGTCCGACTGTCCCGATTTCTTATCGTTATTTATGTTTTTTCTGATCTGTTATATGTGTTTTCCTAGTGCAGTCCCGTTGGGGATTGTGACATGTGACTGTAATTTTCTGCCATTGTAGGTGTTTACTGTTATCTTTTGTATCTTTTGTCTTTAATTATAATGCAGGGAATGAAGATTTTTTATCTGTCAATAATAAGTGAAAACAATGTGTTTCCAATGCATAGTTATCACAAAGTACATTAATACAATAAATGTCATACAACTTAGATCAAATGTTTTCGGACTTTTTTTCACAAAAAAAAAATAAAAATAAAAATAAAAATAAAAAAAATAAATAAATAAATAAATAAATAAAATAAATAAATGAATAAATACTGAAGTTACTGTGAATTTAGTTTCTGCATAGGCGCATTTCGACAACTTATGTCTTTTCAGTGAAGATCAAATGAAATCATTTAGAATTCCAGGAACCGAAATATGTGTAAAAGCTGATAGAGAAAACATTGTCGATAGGATCTAAATAGGAAAGCTATTTAAAATCAATCAGCTAAAGACAGAGCTATGCAAGAGGGAGATTCTCCTTAGGTTTCAACAACAATTTTCCTGAATTTAGATATTGCAACTTTTCATATAAAATCAGTTTTCAGGCCAGCACCGAAGTACTGGCTACTGGGTTGGTGAATACCCTAGAGGACTAACAGTCCGCCGGCAGTGGTAGATTAAGAAGCATTGCAGATGTTAATGTTTTTAAATGCTTTGTTGACAATCCCGCATCCATGACCAGAAAAGACATGGATATAGCGTTGCTCGACAATGAGCAAAGAATTCCACTCACACTGGTGCTAAGGGCCGTCTTGAACTTACTAAGAGGTATGAGTTAGTTCATTGTTGAAGGCCTTATGGTGACTTCAAGATGAAGAACAAGAATAGAAGCGTTGTTACTGTGCTTGTTTTTACCATGTATTTGTAAAGACTTTGTTTCATGTGCATTTACTCCATATCCTTTCATTTATTATTTGATGTAATCTGCACTGATCACACATAAGTTGTAGAAATGTGCATATGCAGAAACTAAATTAACAGTTACTTTGGAATTTTGTTATTCAATCTTAATTAGTAATGGTTATTTTAACATTATTTACGAATCACTTTCTCTTCATAAAGCCAGTATGGCACTTTGAATCACGTATGCAGATTGGGGGACAGATTTCTTATGACAAAATATATCTTCAGCAGCAAGCCGAAGAGGACAAACCAACGGAGAAAACTATGAACAAATAAATAAAATAAGTACGCATATACTACACCCCTAGAAAAAAAATAACACTATAAAATTATATATATATATATATAAATCATATTACAATAGCAAGAATAACTAGTGCACTCTCTAAACATTCCAGTGTATGATTTATTACTTGACTTTATTGTTCATATACTTGACGAATAGTAAAATATGACCAAGAGGAGATCTGAGAATTAATTCATGACACGCAACATCGTTGATGAACATTTTGTTTGTGATGTTCTTATGTACTTTTCTGATATGTATAAAGTTCGATGTCATGTCGATTTCCAAGATTTTGACCTATAGTAATATTTGACAAAACGCCACGATAAAGCTGCAATATTGCTGATGTTGGCGTTAAACACGAATCAATCAATCAATCAATCAATATTTTACAAAACAACGAGATCAATTTCAATTCCGGCACCCCAATTCGAGTTCACTAAGTGTTTCGAACATCTATTTCGACTAATTAGACTTTTGCTTATTGGCCGTGGCCATGTTCATCATCAGGAGCCCAAGCCAAATTGCTATAAAGTAGTAAGATCTGACAAGTAATGATATATAATGAAGATCGTCATATAAAGGGCTCTACACCTAGTGATCTGGTTTTAGATAAAAGCTAGCTTGTATACCTTAATTTTTTAAGATTCGATATTTTCACTTTAATGTAGCATTTTACAAAAAACGAGATCAATTCCAATAACGGCACCCCATTCGAGTTCACTACGTGTTTCGAACATCTATTTCGACTAATTAGACGTTTGCTAATTGGCCGTGGCCATGCTCATCATCAGGAGCCCAAGCCAAAGTGCAATAAAAGTAGTAATGTTTGAAGGTAACGAGGCATGTCAATTCCAAGCATCCCAATTCTTGACCGCCTTGTCCGTCGAACACGCATACAGACCAGTTACACTGACTAGTAAGTCTTGGTCATGGTCAACTATTTAAGCATACTTGACCAGAAATTTTGCCGAACCTTTTATGTGTCTTTTGACCGCATTTTTAAAAAGAAATTACTTTATAAACAGTTTTTATTCCGACTTGAGATGCTTTATCTGATACTGTTAGTTTACTGAATGTCAGCAATATCAAAAGGCTTCTTATATAAATGTTCTATCGAAATTGCTTTCTTATGTTAAACATTTAATCTTTATATATTTTCCCTGCATCTCCCGATTTTAGATGCAGAGTTTTCTTACAGTCAGTGATGAGTGTCATGCGGTCGTTTATATGCTTGATCCCTTTGTCAGGCAACGGATGCAAGTGTTTGTAACAGTACTTAAGATGGTATTTTACCTGCATCCATGATGAAAAGAAAAGTTCATTGGTTCTTGACCGCAGAACTACGGAAAGGACTTGGTAATTAATCGAATCAAGACAATAGTACTTTTGTCGTGCAATAAATGACAGTAATTATTGGAGCACTTTGCCAGTTAGATTTATGTTTGACGATCCCGCATCCATGAATAGCGAAGACATTTAACAAAGAATTCTGCTCAAACCAGTGCCAGGAGTTGTCTTGAACTTACTATGGGTTTGAGCAAAACTCGTTGTAAAAGGCTTTACGGTGACCAACAATAAAAGCGTTGTTCCTTTGCTTTGTTGTACCATGTCTTTGTGGAGACTTTGTCTCATGTACAATTACTCCATATCCTTTCTTGCAATTAGTTTCTCTAAATTATGATTTCTTTAAATCAATTTTTATTGGATGTTCCCGAGTAATTATTTCCAGTGAATAGCCCAACAAAAAGAATTAATGACGGTCATGATACCAAGAAAACAATAACCGAAACCTTTATTATACCAAGAAGACTAGGATCATTGAGGCATTATACCCAAAATAAAAAACGGTTATAATCAAGAAATGACAACTCTATGCATTGAAGGATTAGTTTTGAGACGGACATTTGTATAAATGAGATTTTATTCTCTTACACCTTTTTGTTACATTGATGATCGTTCTATCTTTATACTACATTTGTTGTATCATTTTCAAAGTTATATAGAATACAACAGTGTAGAGGTTTTACGTTCTTATCTCTGTCTGACACAACTAGATCAATGACTTTTGATTTGAGCAAAGATTATAGGGCTCAAATGGCAAATAAGAGTGCACATAATTTAATAAAATACGGAATGAAATAATTCCCTCAAGTTTTAGTAACTATAATAGTAGCACACTTGTACCCTTTAATTTGAAAATTTGTAATATCTAAATTTAAGAAAATTTTGTTAAAACCCCTTGCATAGCTCTGTCCTCAGCTGATATTGGCTTTTCATATTTAGATCCTATCGGTAATTTGTTCTCTATCAGCTTTTACACATATTTCGGTTCATTGATTTCCAAATGTTTTGATTTGATCTGCACTGATGAGACATAATTTGTCGAAATGCGCATATGCAGAATCTAAATTCACAGTATCGTCGGTATTTTATAATTTGTACACGATCTTGGGTTTAACAATTTGTAATTTTACTCCTGGAGGTAATAGAATTACAGTTAATATGAATGATTAAACATAATCTTCTGTGATGTTCGAGGCGAAGGAGTGTTTTAATATAATGCAATAAAATATGATCATAAGCAAAACCATTTTGAGCAAAACAGCTTTTCCAACAAAAGCATTTGCTCTGCACAAGTGAGAGATTGCGCATTACACCTTGTCTTGTTGAGTGCCCTTTAAGGGAACACATTCTGCTAGGAATTGAACATAAAGTTTTGCTCACGGCAATATTTGACTGTAAATTGTACACAAGGGTAAAAGCAATATAAACATTATATGTCAAACATAAACAGCAAAACATTACTAGCCGATTAACTAAATGAAGATAAAAAGAATAAAACTTGACCAACATTCTTCAAAAACACTTTCTTTCGATTTTCTCGTCGTATTATTTCTAGAGGATACATGAGATAAAAACATCAATGAATGTCAATGTTATTGGAGGTTATTGTATCCAAATTACCCTAACATTAACCCAAATCTGCGGGAATCTTCAGTTGTTACATTGATTAATCGACTGGCAGCATCATTCAAAGATATTAATCATAAAGCATCTCAAGTGTAATTGCACAAAATTGACTCAAAGATTAAGTGAAATTACCTTCAGTTTAGAAGAGTTGGTGGTAAATTATTTTTCTCACGCGTGTATTGACCTTGTGACTAATTTTAAGACATAGTAGTGTAAAATTTCATATCCTGTCCAGTGTTGCAGTATCAAAATACATTTTACGTCCTATAACAGTCTGGATGGACGAGACCAAATGAAATTTTACAGTAACAAAAATAACAATAAAATTATAAAAATGTAAACATAGAAAGATTTTGCTAGCATGTCATTTTCTATGTGTTTTATGCACTTATTTATTTTTATTTACACATTTTCAATTTTTAGCTTTCTATGTCACTAAGAACGGCAGTATCTGTATTTGAATTTTGATTGTAACTGTAATTGAACTAGCAATTTGTTGTCATGTCGCACCTGCAAACGCGTTCTTGATCTAATCAGTCTGAAGACGCTCTGTCGAAAGGGCAAACATTTGCTGAAAAAGTTAATCTAATTATATTTTAGTGTAATTCTAATTATTTTATACATATATTTTTCATTTTTTTATTTAAATGTATTAGCCTTTTGTTTGCTGATCCAACACTAATTAAACAAGATTGTTGATCAGGTTGATGTTGCTATTTTTAGAAAATATATACATTAATACAATTATAGCACGTTCAAAACCCTCGACGATTTACCAGCAACTAACCAAATTAATGGCCAATCCTGTCTCTTTAAAGTACTGAATATGATTTTAGATAGCAACTTTCCTTTCATAGGTCAATTATTCAAAGCTCCATTATCTTCAATGCCAAAATGGAAAGCTAACGGTAAGAATTCATTATGTTCTAGAAACTGATTTTCTGAGAGTTAAATTTACTACATGTATATACTTGTCATATTCCATGGTACCTTTATCTCAAAATCTAGAGAAGAAAAGAAAACTTCAAGATACATGAATTAAATATAGTTTTACAAAGTATTTGTAGTGATGTCGTTCTCATCTGCATTTACTCCAAATTATTTCATTGTGTATGAAAAACGAGGAATGATCCGGTATTGATCGAATATATGTAGTTAAATAAACTTTCTTCTGATTTTGTAGCTGCCAATGCGTCCTCTGGTGGTTGCTAGGATAAAATTTTGTGGGATAGTCAGGTCACAAAACAGGAAGCCTTGTCTAACTGTGTTGACATACTCCATGCACTATAAAGACCTTTTTATATTTTTACTCGCAATAGCAGAGTCACTTAGTGGTCGAATAGAGACTAAATTCCCTGCCCCTACCATTTTTTTTTACCTTTTACAGTGGCAATCAAACTGGTTGTATCTTCCACTTTAATTTATTTCTTCGTATAAAATATTGAATTGATTAACGTGTTGAAATATTGCTCATTGGACTTGAAACTGTAACTAATCATTCAACCAATCTGTTTCTGTGAATGTCCAGTTGAATGTTTGGAAAAAGCCTCCATTTTGCCCTGCTGTCCGTTGCACATGTACCGCAACAAAATAAAGTAACTGTATATTATTTTTAGTCATTAAAATTGAATGTAATAAAGTATGAAAAATATTTTCTTATTTTTATTTCAGCAATAGGATCAAAGTGCCAAGTTTCAGATCAGTTTTTATTTCGGTTCGCACTGCGTCTGTGTGTAGATTCAACAAAACGTTTCAGTGTTAATGATACATGAGGCTTAATTTCCTGCCCCTGCCCATTTCTCCCCGTTTTTAATGGCAATTTCAACTGTTTTCATTTCCACTTTAGTTTCTTTTTTCTTATAAAACGGGAAACAACGCGCCCAATACAATATTTGGGTTTCAATCCATATCCCTTCACTGATTATACAATGTTAGAATTAGCACAAGTATAATTAAGTCACAAACGGATATGGGGATACAAATTTACAATAAAAATTGGCTAATGTGAAACGATAAATTAGTTTACAGTTATACTTTTATGTAGATGTTAAAATGACAGATGACTTGGGAGTGGAATAACAGAATTATATGATTATCGGTTTTTGATCTGTCTAGCAAGTGATAAATCAAATGAGATCTATTCCAGTGGGGACCAGCAAAATGGACAAAGATAAAACGTACAATACTGAAAATATATAACAAGAGAATTATTTATGTCATTGAAGTATGATTGGGATGTTATGGTCTCATTCAAAACAGAAAATCGATATAGATTATTTAAAGTAATAAATGGTATAAGTTTTATGTGTTGCAATCATTTTTATATTTAAAAACATCGTAGAATAATTCAGTTTAATTAACAAACGGAATATTTTTCTTTTATCGAAAACAGTTTTGCAAGTTAAATTGCTACAAATTGAAATAGATTTATATACATTTCAGCATTAATACCGTTGATATATGGATAAATAATTTTTCACTACCTGGTCATCTATGGCTTTGGAATTTCCTAGGTTTATGATATATCAGCCAATATCTACAGTGTTTGTATATTAGTATCAATAACAAGGTTCATTTCCGGTGAAATTCATATATTTCACTATATTTACCCTTCAGTTTCCCTCTTGTAGCAGACATTTTTTTATATAAAAAATGGATAACAGGAAACACCTACAATGACTGAAAATTATAATTACATGCCACAATCTGCAAAGGAACTACAGAGGAAAAACACGAATAAGACAAAAGACAAACGTAAACAATGATAGGAACTCGGGACAGACGGACTTGGTACCAGCACTAGCAAAAGCCAGCGGTAGGGTTAAACCGGTTTATGGGTACCCAAACCTCTTTTTTATCTGTTCCGTTTTCCTATAGTATAATGAACATACGATAAAACTCAATACAGGTAGACCACTAACTCCATGACCACAATCTTGAAAGGAGAGACAATGACAATACGTAATTTTGAAAGATGGGTCAAGGGTGTTCTCCGATACACTGCTAGTCTGCTGGTAAAACACTACGGAAGAAAAATCAAACAGAAAACTTTCCAAAGGGTTTGTTAAAAAATCATCATATATTTCAGTAGAAATCGGCAGTATCAGTGAAAGGCCAGTATGTGTAAAATTTTAAGGTCACTAGATCTCAAAGCTTATTAATGGATGCAAGCAGAGCATCTCGTCGATATCCCCTATTACGTAAAGAATGTAAATTACGTCCCAGGCTATTTGGATCTTTAATTAGTTTCTTGTAGAGTATTTTTAACAACATTTCTGTAGAAACCAGGATTAGAACTACTCTTTGTAATAAGCTGTTTGCGAGAAACGCCATATTTAGATATCAAATGTTCATATCTATTATAAAACCTCTTAAATGTACTCAACAATTTATGAAATAAGTAATCCTGTTGTAATAGTTTGGCTGTGGTAGTAAGGTTGCGTTCATTTAAAATCGTCAAGAGTAGAACAAACGCGTGCGAATCGTTCTAGTTGAGAAATACAAACCACAGAGGATGAATCCAGAGGAATGTCGCCGTCAGGGAAATTAGTAATAGTGAAATCAAAATCATCCCTTTTATCATATATTTTAGTTTTTAGCTCACCTGGCCTAAAAGGCCATGTGAGCTATTGCCATCACTTGGCGTCCGTCGTCGTCCGTCCGTCCGTC
>MJUU01033889.1:16966-41984 GCA_002080025.1 Modiolus philippinarum | reverse complement strand
GAAGATCTTTGAATGTGTTTTCCCATAGGGTTCAATGTTAAAACTGTGTCCCCTCTGACGGCCATATTGATTGTAGCGCAATCCTGAAAAACACCTTTCTTGTAAGGGACAACCCAAAGACAATTGTAGCCAAGTTTGGTTCCAATTGGCTCAGTAGTTTCAGAGAAGAAGATCTTTGAAAATGTTTTCCCAAAGGGTCCAATGTTGAAACTATGTTCCCCGCTGGCAGCCATCTTGGAATTCGCGCAGACCTTAAAAACACTTTTTTTGTAAGGGATCACCCAAAGACTATTGTGGCCAAAGGTGGGTCCAATTTGCCCAGTAGTTACAGAGGAGATGATCTTTGAATGTGTTTTCCCATAGGGTCCAATGTTAAAACTATGTCCCCCGCTGGTGGCCATGTTTAATGTAGTGCGATCCTGAAAAACACCTTTTTTGTAAGGGACCACCCAAAAACTATTGTGGCCAAGTTTGGTACCAATTGGCTCAGTAGTTTCAGAGAAGAAGATCTTTGAAAATGTTTTCCCACAGGGTACAATGATAAAACTATGTTTCCGCTGGCGGCCATCTTGGAAATCATACGGACCTGAAAGACACCTTTTTTGTAAGGGACCACTCATGGACTATTTTGGCCAAGTTTGGCTCTAATTAGCTCAGTAGTTTCAGAGAAGAAGATCTTTGAAAGTGTTTTCCCATAGGGTCCAATGTTAAAACTATGTTTTCCGCTGGCGGACATCTTGGAAATCGGACGGACCTAAAAAACACCTTTTTTGTAAGGGACTACCCAAGAACTATTGTGGCCAAGTTTGGTTCGAATTGGCCCAGTAGTTTCAGAAAAATAGAATTTGAAACGTTTTTTTTTTCCATAGGGTCCAATGTTAAATTTTGGTCCCGGCTGGCGGCCATTTTGGATGACGTACAGACCTGAGCGACACAATTTGCAAAGGGGACCACCCAAGGACTATTGTGGCCAAGTTTGGTTTCAATTGGCCCAGTGGTTTCAGAGGAGAAGATCTTTGAATGAAAAGTTTACGGACGAAGGACGACGGACGCAAAGTGATGGCAAAAGCTCACCCTGGCATAGCCAGGTGAGCTAAAAATGATTGATTTTTACAAGCAGTGATTCAGTTTGTCCTCGTTAAATATTTTAGAAAGTAAACTTCCTTTGGGGTTTGCTAAATTTATTCTGTTGATTGCGGAACTCGCAAATGCTCTATTAACTTTATTAGACTTGGTGAAAATGAATGCAATACAAAAATAAAAAAGTAAACATTTGGCCTTTAACATATGAGGAAAATTAGGAAGTTTCGGTCCGAACTGTGAATAAAGATTCGTTTTTCACTGAGTACTGGGATCAAGATTTCTTTTAATGTCTACGACATTGCAATAAAAATTACTGTTGAGAACTCCCGCCATGCAAGCGTGTCGCACCAGAATGGCAAAATGGAAAGTATCATTTTCAGAATCAGGTTATTTATTTGTGTTTCTAAAGAATTGAATAATATTTAAAGTTTGGATTGGGCTTGCTACATGATGAGATTTCAGTAGACTTAGTGTTAGTAACATTATTTTTTACTATAAGAAATTTACTGTTCATAGAGTGGGAATAAATAAATACAACATATTTGGATGTTCATATATTTTTTTTGTGAATTGTTCTTTTTAAGTTATATTTTCCCCTCTTTCTGCGGAAAAATGAACATAACATCCGGTACATATAAACATTTGTCAACAGTTTGACAGGAAGGCGGTCATCAGTATGGTGAATGAAATGATATGGAGAAAATGCACATGAGATAAAGTCTCTACAAGAACATGGTAAAAAACAAGCAAAGGAACAACGCTTTTATTGTTGTTCTTCTTCTTGATTGATTGATTGATTGACTGATGATTAACGCCAACTTCAGCAATATTTCAGATCTGTTAAATTGAACAATTATAATAAATATATAAAATATCAATATAAGACCAATAAAGCTTTATACAAGTAAAACAATAGTGTAAAATATAAAAAATACAATAGGACAAATGTCAGTTTATCTGTTATAATATTACTTTAGATAAATTCATTAAAATCTAACGAAATAAATTGATTGCTTTTTAAAAATTGAACGATTTTGTCGCCAGTGACATTTGTAAATAGATCTTTAAGACAATCAGCAGAATAAAAATCACGCCTGATATCGGCAACATCTACACATTCAATTAAAACATGTTGGATTTTATAAGGACAATTGAATGGAATACATTCTGGTCGGTCATCACTGTTGAGAATAAAACTATGTGTTGTTCTAGTATGTCCAATACGACATCGGGTCAACACTACCTGTTCCCTTAAGTTTGTCCTTCATCTTGAATTCACCATGAGGCCTTCAACAATGAGCTTTGTTCATACCTCATAGTCAGTTCAAGACGGTACGATATCTGCTCGATATTTATAAACATAATGAATTGAGGTTCTCAAAGTCAGCATACAGTATGACTTCTGATCTTTGTTAGAGAGGACTGATATTACTGGGAAAATAATTCCTTACTTGTTCCCTATAACCGGTTTAACCCACCACTTCGTTTGTAATTAGTCAGGGCCAGTGCAGTTTATAATTTGTCAGGTGATTTTCCACTTAGTTTGTCTTTTTGACCTTTAGATTCTGGCTCTTTAAAATTCTTTTCGGTATTTGCTTATTACTCCATTAAATAATAAACAGAAACCATTATACCAAAAGAGGAATTCCACAGTTGATGCATATACCTTTTATACACATGTAGCAAATCGTACAATGGTAGCACATCCCTGATGATTATCCAAAAATTAGTTGTCACCCTTGGAATTGCAAAATACCGAAGTTACTGAAATACCGAAGTTACTGTGTGAGTTAAGTTTCTGCATTTTCGTAAATTTAGATATTGCAAGTTCCCAAATGAAATCAATTTTCGTCTTCGCAACGAGGAACTGGAAATACCCTTACAGTCTACCAACAGATGCATTGGCCCAGTGATTGAAATAATAAAGATAAATAAATACCGAAGTTACCGTGAGATTTATTTCTGCCTATGGCTATTTTGACAACTAATATCTTTGCATTGCATATCAATCAAAACATTTTGAAACCGAATAAAATCTTAATAGAAAAGCAAAATCAGATATAAGGAAGATACTCCTTCTATTTAGATGTAGATGTTTAATTTGCATATCAAATAAAATAAGGAATATAATTTCTTAACCACTCTAAATTCTAACCCCTCAAAAATACTGAGGCTTTATTCCGTGTATGGCACTCGGTGGATGTCCTTGGTGCAGAATTTGGCACCCTTTTTCGATAATGTTGGTAGTGAGTACTTCTATCTGGATTTTTTTTTGATTATGGCTTTCCATATTGTTTAATTTTAATGATGCTGATGAGAGGTTAGTCCTTGAAACACGTGTACGGCATAACGAAATATACCGTTATTTTCCAACTTTCGTATTTATTGTATTTTGTATAAACCAATCAATGCCAGTGTTAGAGAAGAAATAACTTATTATGTGCATGACCACACGAACTATGATAAAGCTGTAAGCATTTATCTGACATGTCCAGCAATCCTGTAAATACGTTTGTAATACGTCTTTCTTTTGATTGTTTCTGAAAAGTACAGAAAGCAGTCTGAACAAATTGTTCAAATAAAAATATCTTGCACTGTAAGTTAAGACCATTCTAATAATTAATTGGGTTTAATGTTTATACTTATCTTGAGGTTTCCCCTTTTTCAATATTATTTCACATGTACTTTTACTAGCCAGATATTCAACTGCATTATGATTGCTTCTAAAATCATTTGACAGCCAATTGGTTCTTTCGAACACGCCTACAGGCCGAGGCGTGCCCCTGGTGGTGGTTAAGAAATTTCCTGTATATAAGGGGTAGACAAGACGAAATTCGGAAACCCTAGCCGCTTGCCTTTGTGGAAAACTGTGTAGAAACTCCACAATCTATGCTCTATAAAGATCCATTCTTTTATTTTCCAAAGGAGAAAACTTCTTAGGGTTCCCGATAGGAAATCTTAGTTTTCTCAAAAAACGAGGGTATTAACGAGGAGCGTACTTCAAACAATTTTGATTATTATACAAACATTCCGAATCTGGTTTCTCTTTCTGATTGCCTGAATGTTAAATATCATTGCGGTAATTTATTTTTTCGATATAATGACATTGCTTTGCAAACTCATGTAACTTTCGATTGAAACTCTTTTTTTCTATCGCATTTTAGCTGGAAATACCTGGTACGCATTCCGATTTTTTTGGCTATCGCGTCCCATTTATATGCAAGATTATTTTTGATAAGCATCATTATGCAAACAATATTTCATACATTACATTTTCCGTAAAAAAAACAAACTTTCTGTATAAATAATGGATGAAGTAAATAACAAAATACCGAAGTTACTGTGAATTTAATTTCTGTATATGCGCATTTCGACAATTTATGTCTCTTCAGTGCAGATTAAATCAAAACATTTGGAAATCCTCAAATCTAAATATGTGTAAAAGTCGAAAGAGAACTTATTACCAATAGGATCTAAAAAGGAGAGCCAAAATCATCTAAGGACAGTAGATGAAATAATGAATGGAGTAAATATTTACGGAGACAAAGTGTCGAAAATTCATGGTGGAACTAAACAATGCTACATGTTATATATTTTGTAGGTCATTTTTGTTTCTGTTTAAAAAAAAACTGTTGCGCCTGATATCTGAACCCATCAAGGAATCCATGCAAAATCAATGACATATTTGAATTAGAATTCTAATATGCAACCTGAAATTATTGTTGCATTCTACAAAATATGTGCAGAGTAGTATAATATTATAGTTCATGGATTGATAGATGGAGTGGTGTTACGTATTTCTACACATTTCCTTTTACAGGGAAATAAGAAGATGGGATACTTTCCTCTTGACGGATGTCGTTGTATGTAACTTATTACAGCAAATTGCTGCCGATGTACAATTATGAAAAATCATTGTTGTTGGATAACCCGGTAGTCACGTATCCCTGATTGTATGTGTTCAACGTAAATTGGTGACCTCTACCACGGAAATATACAAAAAAAAATATTGAAATAACTAATTACCGAACACGATGTAAAATGTTTTTGTTCTTATGTCCATTTCGACAATTGTGTCTCTTCAGTGCAGATAAAATTACATATTTGGAAGACCATATAATCAAAGATGTTAAAAAATTGGAAGAGAACAAATAATTAATACTACCTAAATAGAAAGCCAAAAAATCAGCTAAGGAAACAGCTTTGCATGAGGGAGATATTCATTGGTTTAAAAAAAAATACAAAAATTTAGATATTGCAAGTTTTAAAAAAATCAGAGGGAACAAAAATCAATTATCTAAGATCCCAAAGCCGAAAACATGGCAAAATGGAGACGGCACAAAAAGAGACAACATGCAAAATAAAAACAAAAACAACTAAATAACTAATGAACAAGGCCAGCACACAACTAAAGCAATAACTTTTTAAACTCTCCAATAAATAAATAATTACTGGTGGATAAACCGGTGCTTGAGCTCTATCTTTTCAATTAGTAATTAAATGATATGAAGTAAATGCACATAAGACAAAGTCTCTACAAATACATCGTATTACACTATTGGAGTTCGGTAGGAACTCTAACATTAAAACTCTACCAAATTTATAAGTTGTAATTATTATAATTCTTAATTTTACTGTTTACATCTTCTGATTTATTTAAAAAAATAGTTGTCGAGTTAGTCGAGCGACAGTTTGGTATTTTTACTTTATATTTTATTTTATGTATGATGAAACATCCATGGTCTATATAAACATAAATTGTGCATAGGTAGAGCATTTTGTGACATCATAAAATGAGTTCTTTTACAATCGGTGCAAGAATTCATCTTTAAGATGTGTCAGCAGAAAATGGGAAACAATTTTGCGCCACTTTCACAGTAACTTTGGTATTTTGTTATTTATTACCACTGGGCCGATGCCTCTTCTGGTGGACTTTAAGTCCCCGAGGGTAATATCACCAACCAAATACCCAGTACTTCGGTGCTGGCCCGAAAACCAATTTTATTTGAAACTTGCAATATCTAAAAATAAAAAAAAAAAATGTTAAAGCTAAGGACTATCTCCCTCTTGCATAGCTCTGTCCTTAGCTGATTTTGGTTCTACTATTAAGATCTTATTCGTTATTTGTTCTCTATCAGTTTGTACACATATTTCGGTTGAAAGTCTTCCACATGTTTTAATTTGATCTGCACAGAAGAGACATAAGTTGTCGAAATGCGCATATGCAAAAACAAAATTCACAATAACTTCGGTATTTTGTTATTTCAATTGAAATTATTCCTTTGTTCATAAAAAGCCAAGTTCATACAAGGCTTGGTCAATTGAAATTATTCCTAAATTTACTGTCATTTCGGTATTTTGTTATTTATTTCCACTGGGTCGATGCCTCTGCTGGTGGACCATTAGTCCCCGAGGGTATTCACCACCCCAGTAGCCAGTACTTCGCTGCTGACCCGAAAACTGATTTTATGTAGAAACTTGCAATAACTACATTAAAACAAAATTTTCTCCAAACTAAGGAGTATCTGCCTTCGCAAAGCTCAGTTCTTAGCTGATTTTGGCTTTACTGTTTAGGTCATATTGGTAATTTGTTCTCTGTCAGCTTTTACACATATTTCGGTATATGGATTGCCAAATATTTTGATTTAATCTGCACAGAAGAAAAATAAGTTGTCGAAATTCGCATATACAGGAACTAAATTTACTGTCACTTCGGTATTTTGTTATCGTTGATAAAAAGCCAAGTTCATACAAGGCTTGGTTAATAGAGACTACAAACTAGTCAATGAACAAATAAAAATATATTGAGTAAATGCACCTGAGTGATTTTGTCAACATAACGATATAACTGTCTCAAAATCTTAAACACTAAGATTATGTTAAATCACTGTTAAAATTGTACATACAGAATTAATAGTATACTTGTCATTTTTCTTAGATATAGTGTACTTGTACATGAGATTATATCTCATGTGTACACTTTGTTTATAATTATTATCTAAATTTATGTCAATTTTGACTCCCTCCATTGTAGTTTTTTCATTATTTTTGATATTACTGATTATTCAGATTTCGTTTGGTGTTATGCATTTTGAACATTTTTTTGATATTATGGATTTCCTATGTTTGGGTTGTGGTACTGCTAATAAGGAAGTAATTTCTGTAATGGTCATACAGCTTATTAAAAATTTATTGCAGTTGGATTTAACATAGGTGTTATGGTTTTATGTTCATTTACTCCATATCTTTTTGTAAAATGTACGTACTTTACCATAAATTGACAAATCTTTAAATCGCTTTTATTGTTGTTATTCACCTTGAAGTCACCATAAGGCCTTCAAGTATGAGCTTTGCATACTACTAATAGTAAGTTCAAGGAGACCCCTAGCACTGATTGAACGGAATTCATGCTAATTGTCGAACAACGTTTCATCCATGTGCCTGTGTACTCGTTCATGCGGGGTCGTCGTAAACATTTAATCAACTGAAAAAGTGTTGCTTTTTTTTTTTTTTTTTTTTTACAATCAGGACATCTGTTGCCCCTACAATAGAAAACAAATTACATAAAATTAACTGCAGGGTACTCATCGAGTCATTTGCAAGACAATTTGGCATTCTAAAATCATCGGATGTTGGCATTATGAACAGGTGGTCTGAAGAACATTTTAAAATTTACTAAAAGAAGGGGGAAAAAAAAATAAAAATCTCAGAATCTGAAAGAATGGTATTGTATCCATATCAGAAATTCTTTTAATAACAACTACAACATAAATGAAATTAGTCTAAAGTGACAGATCTTCAATGACAGATATAATACTATTCACACTTGATTTTCTTCAACATATAACACAACTGACATAAATAATTTAAAAATACTTAAATAATGTACGACATTAGCACTATATTTATGTTCAAAAGGCAGAGAGTTACAGAATTAACAAAAATATTAGTAAAGTTCGACATTAGATTAAGAGGATCCTTAAGATGAAAGCAAACGTACATACAGATATCCATGCATAGAGACACAAATGTTTTCAACATTTGTGAAAAAAAGTAATTTTTACATCTAAGATGAAACACTAACACCAGACCCAGCACGTTAATGTAATTAATTAGTTTATAATAACATGCTTATACATGTAAATGAATTTACCATCAGATTTGATAATCAAATCTACATTAAGTCCAAATGCCAGAAAAGCGGACGACTTTTGATGCCGTGACTTGCAACCGGTAAAGAATGGTTAATGAAAAAGCTAGTACGTAAACTTTAAAAATCGAAATATTTTAGCTAAATATTCTAATAAAATGTCAAAAGAAAACATGCGATCTGTTTTTCCTTTAATAGCAAATTCTTAGTAAGATTTTTCTTTTTAATCAAGAACAAAGAAAACCAATTTAGATACATTGAACTTGGGTCAATTCAACTTTCAAAATTAGTTTATTCCTAAATTCAAAACTGTGATCACGTGAATTCTAATAACCAACAACAATAGACGAATTTCCAATTTCATTTTATGAATGAATTGCCCCATTTGACCTGGGGTCAATCGGGGTAAATTGCGTCACGTAACATTGTGACGTCCCAAAATCTATATTGTGACGTCAAAATTTCCCGGGAAAATTCACCGATTGGAAACTCGTCTATTGAAATACAAATCTTAAGCTATAAATGATACCATAAATAAAACAAAATTTAAAAGTGAACACCTACAATGGCCGATGCCACAACCCAACAAGGGAACTGCACTAGAAAAAAAACACACAACAGACCAGAGACAAATATGAATAAAGATAGGATCTCGGGATAGCCGGACTTGGTACCAGTACTCAAAATGCTAGCGGTTGGGTTAAACTGCTTTATGGGCACCCAAACTTCACATTTCTCCATCCCGTTTCCCTACAGTATAATAAACGTACGAGTAAAACCTAATACAGGTAGACCACTATTTCTATGACCACTATCTTGAAAAACAAAGGAAGAGAGAACGTAATTCAAAAGGATAGGCCAAAGAATGTTCACCGCTAAACTGTTGACTAGCTCAAAGAACCTAGTCTGATGGTAAAACACTGTTGGATGACTGAATAAGGCATATTATCACATCACAAAAATCAACTGAGGTATAATACCAGCGGGAACATTTTAGGACGAATTACATTTTTTTTAGTATTTAATAAAAGCATAAAAGAAAATGTTCAAAGATTCATTGTTTTTTTTTCTATTTTTTATTAGATTCATTATGTGTATATTATAATACATATTTCGAATTTTGGTTTCTAATAATGTTTGATAGATTTTTATTGAAGGGACATCAACTATCGAAAAGACATCTTAGTACACTTTAAATAGATCTAAATCTATTTTTCATTATTTGGAAACACTGTAAAACTACCATGGTTTCAATTGAAACTAATTGTGTTATTTTTCTTATATTGGAGATCAGATCTGATTTTTCCCCCTTGTTATATGTATTGACCCTCCATTTGCAGCGAATACAAAATTCATAATGTAAGAGAAATTCCTAACCGATACGATTTCGGGTAGGATGAAATTGAGCCAAAATGTTTTTTTTTTTGTAACTGAGGAAATTAAATACATTTGGAAGAAACATGATATTATAATTATTTTTGTTTTTACATTTGTCTGGCAACGGATGATCGTGTTTGTAAGTGTACTTTGCCCAATATGTTATGTTGTTAGCATCTAATATCCACTACAAAAAGAGAAGAGACATGGATTTGTTTTGGGATGAAATATACATAGTGCCAATAAATCCCTGACTTAGCAACTTTTGGGACGGTGTTTTTTCTATTAAAAATCACTGTACGAACTACATGTTTGACAGTACAAAAACAACTGCGAAAAACACACTCCATAGGCTAAGGTGGTAGGTTTATTGCTGCAAAGAAAGGGAGAGTTCACAATTAGGAAGTTAAAATCGTCACGCTTGTTATATAGCAACGTCCATCTTTATCAATATACCAAAATCAAGGCTCAAAAAACTGTAGTTTTCAGCTAAATTGATATCGTGAGGGGTAAATAATTCTTAACATTCAAACATAATATACTCTTGAAAGAATCTTGTCGAGATAAATACATTTCGAACATTAAAAAATATATATACAGTATTTAACATTGTTCCTAAGATTAACGCCATTTAATTTTTGGGGGGTGAGTGTTTTCTTTTGAAAAAAACTGCATTCTTGAAGAGCTAAACTTTTCATCTTTGTAACTTTGGTACAACAACTTATGTATTTTAGAAACTTGCAATATCTGATACTGCAAATTTTACATGAAAAGAAGAAGTTATTCCCTCTTGCATTGCTATGACCTTATCTTATTTTTGCTTTCCCTTTTAATTATTTAATGTCGTGTGTTTTTACCAGTTTTATATGTGTGTATGGTCTTAATAATTTTTGTGGTCTTGTGGTCAATACAATGAGTTCCTTGATAGAGCTCAGTCGCTTACAAATCGACTATTTAAGCAAGGGTACGTTACCAAAAACTTACGTCATCACTTAAGAAGTTTTGCGGTCGACATCACGATCTTGTGGATCGCTATGGGATATCTGTTTCCCAGATGACAACAGATTTTGCCCTTTACAATTTAAGTTTGGTTTTCCTCTATCGGATTTGACTTTACTGCCGGAGTTGACATGTTCAACACGGCGAGTATCTTATAAGGAGCAGGAGATGCTTACTCTACCGGTACACCTGATCTCACCCATGGTTTTTATTCGGTCTGTGTTGTTCATCTGTAAGTGTGTCTTCATTTTTCTTGTTTGTCCCGTACTCAAGTGGTGTCCTTGTTTCTTTGTGTTCCCGATGTTTCCGTTGTCTACGGATTGTTCGTTCTTTTAACTGACGGTTGAATTAGATCTGCATTGTAGAAGTTATCCAAATGGCTATCTAAATATAGTCTCTAAGGGTTTAGATATCATAAATTGATAAAAACATTCTCTAAATTTTATTATAGATACATTGAATTATTAAGCAAATTTGGTTCTACATGCAGGGCTCTTATACATCAGGGCATTTCACATCCAAACTTCTATGGCAATATCATTTACACTGGGTCGATTCCTCTGCTGGTAGACTGTTAGTCCCAAAGTGTATTCAAGGCCAGTAGTCAGTACTTCGGTGCTGACCCCAACTCCGATTTTATTTCAAAAGTTGCAATATCTAAATTTTTGTAAATTTCGTTGAAAACTAAGGAGTATCTCCCTCACGCAAAGGTCTGTCCTTAGCTGATTTGGCTTTACATTTAGATCATATTGGGTATTTGCTCTCTATCAGTTTTTAACATATTTGATGTTATGGTCTTCCAAGCGTTTAGATTTTATCTGCACTGAAGAGACATAAGTTGCCGAAATGCGCATATGCAGAAAATAAATTCACAGTAACTTCGGTATTTAGTTATTTATTACCACTGGGTCGATGCCACTGCTGGTGGACCGGTATTCACCAGCCCAGTAGTCAGTACTTCGGTGCTGACCCGAACGCTGATTTTATTTCAAGATATGCAATATCTAAATTTTTGTAAATTTCGTTGAAAACTAAGGAGTATCTCCCTCACGCAAAGCTCTTTCCTTAGCTGATTTTGGCTTTTCATTTAGGTCATATTGGGTATTTGCTCTCTATCAGTTTTTAACATATTTGATTTTATGGTCTTCCAAACGTTTAGATTTTATCTGCACTGAAGAGACATAAGTTGTCGAAATGCGCATATGCAGAAAATAAATTCACAGTAACTTCGGTATTTAGTTATTTACAAAGCGCATAAATTCAAAAATTTCCTTCTAAATTTATTAATCCGTTGAACAAACTTATTCATAAAGGATATAAATACAGCATTGTTGTTAAATCTTTACTTCTGGTTTTTGTTGGCAAAAATAGTGATTATCTCCTAAATTCTTTACACCATAACTAAATTTAAACAATTTTTTCATATTGGCAGTATTTGGCATTGCACAATATCATGTTCTTCTTTCATAATTAATGATGTTGTTATACCAAATCAATTTAGAAGTATTTCAATTGAAGTTTAATATGTAAGAAGGCTCGATATCATAGTCATCGGAAATTATGTCCTTAGCTAGCTGTCAGTAACTGCGAGAAATTGTCCGGACAGTACCTGTGTGTATTGTCTTCCTGTTTTATGTACTTTATTGTAAGGGTACTCGTCATGATAAGTTGGACTTTTTTCTAGTTTGATTTTACTGTGAGTCTTTTTGCGTATTTATTTTTTAGCCATTCACTAAACATAGGGAGAGGGTTTGGATCCAAGAAAACGAGTTGAACCCCACCGCAATTTTTGCGCCTGTCCCAAGTCAGGAATATGTTGGTCATTGGCTTTTCCTTGTCTTCTTTTAAAATTTTAGTTTCTTGATATTCGGGTTATTGGATGTGGTTTGTTTCCATTGATTTATTCACTTTTTAACCTTTTTGGGACCATTTAGGGCTTGCTATATGGTGTGAAGTTCCTCACTGTGTTGAAGACTGTACAGTGACCCCTAGATGCTTTGTTTTGGGTCGTTTTAACCTGGATATGGGATGTTGTCTCCTTGACATTTACCCCATTTCCTTTCTTTTTCATATCTAACATTGTTTCCAGTTTATTACTTATATTTCTCACATCGAGATAGTTAAACTTTCACATTTTAAAGTTCGAGGTTTACCCGAGAACTTTAAAATGTGAAAATTTAACTATCGAGATGTGAGAAATTATCTTTATAAACTGGAAAACAATGTTAGAGATTGTTTCTCTAATTTCTACTCAATTTATTTTAAGTAAAGCGATCTCCGTAGTCTCCAGTCTCAAGTATGCCGTCATTTTGTTGCTATGTGTATCATTGTGCCATTCATTGAAAGGGGGTGTTGAATATAATATTTTTGATAAAAATGTCATATTATCAATAAATTGAGCTATCTTGGTCATAAAAATGCAAAAACCGTTTCGCAAGACAATGATGCAGGTGTTAATTTCATCAACATCCGGTTGCACTATTTCTAGAAACTGACACGAGACATTTACATGATTGACCAATCGCCAGCTGAGATCAAATAATACCCATGTTGATTATCATTTCGATAACCAACTAGTCAGGAGGTGGTTATAATTGCTAGAAATTAGAGAAAAATATTTATTTAACAGTTGCTTTGGTATTTCTTTACAAATCCTTTAATAATTTCAAATGGTTATAAACATGAAGGTGTTGCCAAGAAATTCATTTCCATAAGTTTAAAAAACAATGGCAGTAGAATACCGAAGGAACAAGGGGAGTGGTAATCACAAAAATCCAAGTCCAAAGATATAGCACAAACAACAGAGAAAAACAAAGACAAAACAAGGACGTGAGGCACAAAGCACGAAAATAAAAAGACGACATGAAGAACTAAAGCACTCATATGTGTGAACTCCAATTAAAACCGGGAATGACATCAGGTACTCCGGGAGGGTAAGCATGTCCTGCTCTGCTAAGCGGCACCCGTCACAATATCAATGAGTCGATCCAGGGTTTAGTCAAAACCTGTTATTTCAAATACTTGAAGACGTGAATATGAATATAAAATGACAAATTGCAAAAAGAATTTTGAAGCGGAAACAAGAGGCTCTCAAGAGCCTGTATCGCTCACCTGGACCATGGCCAATACATAACTTCAAATCAACTTATATGTTAAAGGGTCTCATTTTCAAACTATGTAACTAAACATTTATGTTATATGACCCAACTTTAATTAAACTATTTTCCCTATTGCATGCCATCTTGGATAAGGGATGGATCTGCAGGACACAATTTTAAAGAAAATTAAGTATTGTGCCAAAGTTTATTTCCAACTTGCCAAATGGTTTTAAAGAAGAAGATCTTTGAATGTACTCCTATATTAAACTTTGTTTCCCATTGGTAGCCAATTTGCATAAGGTGCAGACTTGAAGGACATCTGTTTTGAAAGGGACCATCTAAGATACATTAATGTGACTAGCCAAGTTGTTTCAGATAAAACATTCTTTGTATGCTCTTTCCATACAGTCGAGTAATAAATTAAGTTCCCTGCAGATGGCCATGTTGGATGACATTTAGGCATAAAAGTCACAATACATATATATATTATAGTCAGCACCTCATAAGCATCATAAATGCCAAGTTCCGTTCACATCCATTCAGGTTAATTTCATCAACTGCTCACTAAAGGTTTTACTTACAAGTATTTTTAACACATAGCAGTCAATGAAGCTGATAATCTACTTCAAAAAACATGTCAACAGAGTTCATAGTGGTTCACCACTGAAGTCCCAGTATTATACACAATATGTTTATATAGGTAAATAATTATAACATCAAATAAGGTAAAGATTAAGAAAGTATTTTTGCAAAAAATTGGAGAAATTTGCACAAAAACACTGTTTTTGCTCTTAATTATGGAAGAAATAATTTTTTTGATGAAGTGATAGTAGGGAATTTCTCTAAAGCTTAAAAGAGAAAAGTTAACTAAAGAAGATTTGAACACAGAATTTAAAGGGAAATAACCCATAACCATATGGCATTGGAAAAAAAATGGTGAAAAACGGCCAATAAATCATACTCAGGCCGTTGGATTTTCTTCAAAATTTCAGAGTATGTCGATCTTGATATGCTGAACATTTTTTTTTAATTTACACTTCACCTCTATCTGTTACAGTTTTTGAAATAAAAAATAAAAATGCACAAATTTTGAAAAATTTACGGAAAAAGGGCTATAACTCTCAGACGGGTTTTCCAATTTTCTTCAAAATTGCAGAGCAGATAGATCTCGGCATTCTGAACAATTTTACTCCATGTCAGATTTTTGATATCTGCATCGGTTTTTGAGTTATTGGCTAAAAACTGCAATTTACCCCTAGGTTCTATTTTTAGCACCGGCGGCCATGTTTTCATCGGATCATAATGAAATGAGGATCGTTTGTACAGGACATGTCATAGATGATTACTTTAAAGTTTCAAACCAATCCCTCCAGTAGTTTCAGAGGAGAAGATTTTTGAAAGTGAGATAACGACGGACGGACAGACGGACGACGGACGCCAGACGACGGACGCAAAGTGATAGCAAAAGCTCACCCTGGCATAGCTAAAAAGGAGAGGGGGAAAAAGGAGAGGGAGGACATGTCTGAAATCTTAAGTATAAAAACACAACAAGTCAGAAGAAACACTATTGGAGAAACATCACAAAGACGAAACAATTTCAACAAAAATTAACAATTAAACAAATATTGGTGTATACGGCTCTATCTTTTAGATAACTTGACTATACTTAACCAACCAATTCCCTGTTTATGTTATACAAATAACCTGAACAATAATATTCATTGGCAATCATGAATAATAGTGCATAAACTAAATTTATAGCCCTCCTTGGTACTATGTAATTATTGTTTTAATACATTTTGAGTATTTATTGTGATTTAAACGACCACACAGCGTACTGCTACTTAGGAGTACGTATTACGGTGAACCGATCACTTGTTTCTTCCGCTATACTGTAGTTCAAATCACTTGATTTTTCATTTTGTTAATGAAATAACTCAGATATGTATTAGGGTTTATCTAGCATATGGAGTCAAAATTCATGTTGCGAGTTAAAACTTTCTGTTCAATGACATTTAAAACACAGGAAACAACGGCAGTAGAATACCGAAGGAACAAAGGGGTGACATTCACAAAAATCGAAGTCCAAAGACAGGGCAAAAACGAGAACACAGAAAACAATGACGTTAGACACAAAAACAATGACGNACTTTCGGTTCAATGACATTTAAAACACAGGAATTGCTGCCAAATCTCCGCTTTACAAATGTTGAAAATGTTTTTTATAACTGAAATTTGTATACTACGCTTATTCGTACAATTGTTTTCTAGTGCTAAAACTATTTATATATTTGATCATGCATGATTTAAATTTGCGTCGTCAATTAAATAAATAGGCGTTGGGCACCCAAATCCAGCCGTCATGTTTTGCATTAACTTTAACTCACTGCTTCTGAAACTATGGAAGGTTGTTATGAACACATACTTTACAATTCGCAGATGTTAAACTTAAATGTTGGGCAGTTTTGAGTAATAAACTGACCGGGCAAGATACAGAACAGCAATGAAAACATTGTTTGATTGCTTGGTTTTGTTTGTAGAGACTTTGTCTTATGTACATTTACACCTTATCCTTTCAGTGTTATTCTAAATATATTTTGGTTTTAGATTAAACAAATGCTTATTCAATCTGATACTCTTTATAGAATAAAAAAGATAACAGGAAACACCTACAATGGCCGGAAAACATAGCCACATGCTACAAAGTAAATAGGAACTGCACAAGAAAAAAAAACCACAATAAAAATACAAAAGACAAACGTAAACAACGATAGGAACTCGGGAACTAGGGTTAAACCGGTTTATGGGTACCCAAACCCAATACCTTTATTTTTTAAGAACCTGGACTTGGTATCACGTTAAAAAGGCAGATGTATAATTGGTCAAACTGGTCTTTGAGATTCTACACAAGTCATCTCCTCTTTTATCCGTATACTGGTAATGGACATACATTAATGCCATTTGTCCAATTTTGCTTTACTTTTTCATATCTTATTTATTACACACATGTTAGTGTTAAGCATGAATATCCAGAGTAAATAAAGGTAAACCACTCTTATTGTGAACAAAATAAAATGGTATACTAGGCCACAATCTAAAAGTAAAATACACAAAAATATATACAAATTAAAAAACATCTGAAGAGAGAGAGAGAACGTTTAATTTCCCAACGTTTCGGTCGTGTTCCTTTGACTAGGGCCTAGAGGGCTTAAATACGGAGAAGAATTTTAAAATGTCGAGAGAAAGCAGACCTAATGGCGTGTCATAGACATTACCTGTAAAAACCGTGCCAAATCCTGAACATGATCAAAAAACGAAAATGAAACATTTGTCTTGATAATGTTCAGCATTTGGCATCATTTTTACAGGTAATAGCAGTGACACCATTTTAATTGTGGCCTGTTATACCATTTTGTCCTATAGTTAATTTGTGGCCATTGCTTTTGAAGAAAATGTGGCAAATGCATTAGTCGAAAAGCACCATCGTTGTGTTGGGGTAAGTTAAGGTAAAGTTCTAAACAGCAATTTGAAACCAGCAATAGGTATTTTTTTTTATCATTACCATTTAGCCTTATATTATCCGAATGTCAAGCCATTTTGACTAACAAATAAAAATATATGATGGCGACCTTAAAATTTTACAAACCATACCAGAATAGAGCTGTTACTGTTTTCGGTCGGTATTGTTTCATGTTATTCGACTGATGTATAGATTTTTTTGTCAGGATCGCTTTGTCGAGAAGACTGTACTGGGTATAGGCCTTTTCAAAAATTCATTTGGTTTTCGGTTTCGGCATTTGAATACAAATAAAAAATTCCGGTTATCAACCCAACACGGCAAGTGTCGTTCATCCTGAACATAGATCATAAAACTGTTCATATTTAGATTACCATGTCATTGTTTACTGTGGTTTACTGTGACACTGCACTAATTTTGTTAGAATTAAAATGTATTCAGGGTTAAAGTTGTGTATTGTTAGCTAACCGTACGAGTAATAACCGGAAGCGAAGAGTGTTTGTATCTCCATTTGATGGGAGGGTTCAAATCCAGGAAAATATCACAACACTTTTTGAAAAGGGTTATATTTACACTCGCCCAACAAAATTTTTCTTTATTCAATAAACAGGTTTTAAATAGGAAGCGTTTAATTTTACAGTAAATCTTTTGTAAGAATTCTATAAACTCTTCGCAAATGATTATAGATATGTGTAACATTATGTGCATGTAACATCCGGATATTATCTGACGTGAAGACATGAATCGCCAATTAACGGAATGGAATTATATAACAAATATTACAGTTTCAGGGAAATTTAAGATCAAATCTTCATGTTAACGTTACATTAAGGGATGCACGTTTCCGTTATATGTTTAATCTGAATAATGGGTAGCAGGAAGTAATGAAATGAGTACAACTAATAAAATTTCAAGTCATTTTCAGACAACACTTTTGACTGCGTTTAAATGCATTAACACAACGCTGGCGTTTGTCCCATATACTAAGTATCCAGCATGGAATTACAGAAAAATGTACAACAATCAAAATTTCAAAACAAAGTAAACTATACAGAAGAATTTAAAACAGAACATAACAGAGCTAAAGTTTAACTCTTGTCTCGACCAAGTCTGTAATTTATCTTTTTTTTATTTATGCATAAGACCAATAATGCTATTTCTTATTTGCATGTAAATGTATTTAAACAGTTGTACTAATCATTATATTTAGGAAAGGTGGGTTAAAAATCTGTTTTAACCCATCATTTCTTTTGAAATGCCTGAACCAAGTCAGGACCAATTCGGTTGAAGTGAAACAGGACCAATTCGGGTGAAGTGAAATGCCTGTACCAAGTCAGGACCAATTCGGTTGAAGTGAAACAGGACCAATTCGGGTGAAGTGAAATACCTGTACCAAGTCAGGACCAATTCGGTTGAAGTGAAATACCTTTACCAAGTCAGGACCAATTCGGTTGAAGTGAAACAGGACCAATTCGGGTGAAGTGAAATGCCTGTACCAAGTCAGGACCAATTCGGTTGAAGTGAAATGCCTGCACCAAGTCAGGACCAATTCGGTTGAAGATTCTTTTCGGAGATTTTTCACTTGCATTGTCATTTTGCCCTTTGGATTTCGGCTCTTGACAGTTGTGTTCGGTTATTTTGTTATTACCCCCATTTTAATATAACGTACAACGGTAGTAAAACCGACGATTTTAACATAGAAAAAGGATAGTGTATTTTTCCAGCCTCTCGCGACGACGTTTCAACTGCCAATTAGAAGGTAATTGTATCTTTATATAAATAATTGGTCCTAATGGCAAAGAGTTAGATTATTGTATTTATGTAAAGAATAGGTCCATTAGGTATTTGTCCTTTCTATAATTATTCCTTGAATCAAATGTAGAAATTACTGTAATGAATCGTATTAACAAGACGAAGGAATATGTCGAACTGTCCCCTTTACAGGGTACTTCCATAAAATCACGATATCGAAGAAACAAACCACGAATACGATATGATTCTACATTAAAAAAACAACTTAAATGTTGAATTGAAGCATTTGTTTTTCTACTCAAGGTTCAGTGGTTGCGATCACGGGTTGATTGAGCTGTACAATGTAACGGTCTGATAACGTTCGACTGAGAATAGCCTTGAGGTGTCTCATCTTTATTTTCTACTTTACCTTTCTAACGTTTTATTTTCTGCCTCAAACACCCATTTGTCACGTGACGGATGATTCAACGCTTACCATGACGACTTACAGGTCTTTCGTTTGAACATGTCCATGCTATAGACGAGTTTCAAATTGGTGCATTTTCCCGGAAAATTTTGACGTCACAATATAGATTTTTGGACGTCACAATGTTATGTGACGCAATTTACTCCAATTAACCCCAGGTCAATCGGAGCAATTCATTCATAAAAAGAAATTGGAAACTGGTCTATTCTCAGTGCAATTTCTTGTTACGTCTTATGTGTGTTCTCTATCTGAAAAATGTTGCCAAAAAAGCAAGACCGTTAACTAATTCAAAAAAATAGCTATAGTGTCTATGTTGTATACAAAACAGACTGACAGATTGTGGCATGTAATTATAATTTGCAGCCATTGTAGATGTTTCCTGTTATCCTTTTTATCACATTCAAGATGAAGAACAACAATAACATCATAGTAGCATTGCTCTGTTTACCATGTTTTTGTGTCTCATGTGCATTTACTCCATATTCCTTCATTACTTATTACATTGACATGCATTTCTTTCTTCTTACTTATCGTACTTGATGTAGGTACATGTGTACATAAGGGGCCGTCTTGAACTTACTATCAGGTATGAGCAAAGCTCATTGTTGAAGGCCTCATGGTGACTTCAAGTTGAAGAACAACAATAAAAGTGTTGTTCCTTTGCTTGTTTTTTACTATGTACTTTTAGAGACTTTGTCTCATGTGCATTTACTCCATATCCTTTCATTCACAATAAGAAACTTGGAATGTAATTCACACCCCTTACGTACCCTATCAGATATTTATATTACATTGGGACCTTTAATCCACGTCCGTTAATTCTTTCATGCCAGGCAGTGCTAACGTACCCTATCTAATATTTATAGCAGATTTATCACTTTGTATAACTACTGTCTTGATCCTGAAGCTTTAAATATTTATATAAAACAATACTTGAAAGATCAGACGTCATTGTGTAATTTTCTTGCGTTGATCCTCTAAGACAGCTTAATTGTACTAAAAACAAATTCATTTTGGTTCTTTTCTTCAGATAAAACAGGTTTTCTGTAATTATTTGTATGTAAAGGGATTACTGCTACACTGCTCACGCAAAGATAACTCTACTTTGTCTATTAAACAAAACAAATCAATTTCACGTTAGTTTCTGAAAAAAGATTTCTGAAACAAGCTGTTTATCTCTTGACATGGTACTTAACTTTCAGCCTCAGTTTGTTTTAAAGTGAAGACATAAGATTTATATACACGGCATTAACAGTAGATATAAAAACAATGAGAGGATATGGAGTCATTGCACATGAGACAAAGCCTTTACAAATACATGGTTCAATCAAGCATTGGAACAAACGCTTTTATTGTTGTTCTTCACCATAAAAGTTCTACCATCCAAAAATTTAATGGTTAAAGAAGCAAAGATAACAGGAAACATTTACAATGGCCGAACATTTCAATCACATGCCACAATCCACCAAGGAACTACACACCTTGTTTAATGTATTATTAAAATAAAATAATGATTTCCTTTAAATTTCCTCTATCATTTTTGTTGATGTATTGCTAAACCTAATTAAAGATAAAATGCAGTTATGTCCTCTATTTGCAGGATAAGGAAATAATGTCAGTAGCAGGAGACCAGATAAGTATAATCAACAGATAAGGAAATAATGTCAGTAGCAGGAGACCAGATAAGTATAATCAACAGATAAGGAAATAATGTCAGTAGCAGGAGACCAGATAAGTATAATCAACAGATAAACTTTAAATTTTCAGGCTTATTATTCAAAGGTACAAATGAAATTTTGCGATCATTTGATGGGATATATAGTTCTGATTGGTGTCAATGTTTTTCGACCTGTTGCATGTACTTTTTGGAGATATGTGTTATCTGTTACATTTCCTGTTTGGACATCAATATTTCTCTATGTTACATTTTCTGTTTGGACATCTATGTTTTCTATGTTACATTTCCTGTTTGGACATCCATGTTTTCTATGTTACATTTCCTGTTTTGACATCCATTTTTTCTGTGTTATATTAACTATGTGCACGTCCATGTTTGTCTATGTTACCTCTTCTGTTTGGATATCTATGTTTACCTATGTTACATTTTCTTTTTGGACGTCAATTTTTTTTCTATGTTACTTTTCCTGTTTGGACATCTATGTTACCTATTACATTTCCTGTTTGGACATCCATGTTTTTCTATGTTACATTTCCTGTTTGGACATCCATGTTTTTCTATGTTACATTTCCTGTTTGGACATCCATGTTTTCTATGTTACATTTCCTGTTTGGCATCCATGTTTTCTATGTTATATTTCCTGTTTGGACGTCCATCTTTTCCTATCCGTTAAAAAGGTTCGCTCTTTTTGTTATTTTGACCAATTGTGTCGTTTTTATAAATATCACTATTCAATCGCTACGTTAATTCTAGGTTTTGAATTCTATGTATTGAAACTGTAAATACATCTCGTTGCGAACTTAATTTCGAGGATTTAACGAACCATAAAATTCGCGAAAGTTGGAACCCCTGGAACAAAAGTACTTTTACATAGTGTCTAAAAAGATAATCAACCTGTCATTTGTTTCACTTTAATATCTTGTATCGATATTATACTTTGGTAAATGATTAATTATGAAATTTACAATGAATGCTGATAGCTAACCAAGATGATTTGATCAATTTAACATTTTGTGTCAAAACATGAAGACCGCCCATTTAATATAACTAGAGGCTCACATGATCCTGCATCGCTTACCTGGTGACAGGTTGTGTTCATTGTCACCAAACGACCATCCGTCGAATAGGGCATACAAGAACAGCTCATGGTTACATTCTATCTGGTTTTTCTATGTTACATTTCACCTTTGGACGTCCATGTTTTTACATTTCTTATTTGGACATCCATTTTTTTATGTTTTTTTATGTTTTTTTATGTTACAAATCCTGTTTGGACGTCCATATTTTTTATGTTACATTTCCTGTTTGGACATCCATGTTTTTCTATGTTACATTTCCTGTTTGGACGTCCATTTTTTTTCTATGTTACAAATCCTGTTTGGACGTCCATGTTTTTCTATGTTACATTTCCTGTTTAGACATCCATTTTTTTCTCTGTTACATTTCCTGTTTGGACATCCATGTTGTTCTATGTTACATTTCCTGTTTGGACATCCATGTTTTTCTATGTTACATTTCCTGTTTGGACATCCATATTTTTCTATGTTACATTTCCTGTTTGGACGTCCATGTTTTTCTATGTTACAAATTATGTTTGGACGTCCATGTATTTCTGTGTTACATTTCCTGTTTGGACATCCATGTTTTCCTATGTTACATTTCCTGTTTGGACATCCATGTTTTTCTATGTCACATTTCCTGTTTTGACATCCATGTTTTTCTATGTTAGATTTACTGTTTGGACGTCCTTTTTTTCTATGTTACCAATCCTGTTTGGACGTCCATGTTTTTCTATGATACATTTTCTATTTGGACATCCATGTTTTTCTATGTTACATTTCCTGTTTGGACACCCATATATTTCTATGTTACATTTCCTGTTTGGACGTCCATGTTTTTCTATGTTACAAATCCTGTTTGGACGTCCATGTTTTTCTATGTTACATTTCCTGTTTGGACATCCATGTTTTTCTATTTTACATTTCTTGTTTGGACGTCCATGTTTTTCTATGTTACATTTCCTGTTTGGACATCCATGTTTTTCTATGTTACATTTCCTGTTTGGACGTCCATTTTTTTCTATGTTACAAATCCTGTTTGGACGTCCATGTTTTTCTATGTTACATTTCCTGTTTAGGCATCAATGTTTTTCTGTTACATTTCCTGTTTGGACATCCATGTTTTTCTATGTTACATTTCCTGTTTGGACGTCCATGTTTTTCTATGTTACATTTCCTGTTTGGACATCCATGTTTTTCTATGTTACATTTCCTGTTTTGACATCCATGTTTTTCTATGTTACATTTCCTGTTTGGACGTCCATTTTTTTCTATGTTACCAATCCTGTTTGGACGTCCATGTTTTTCTATGTTACATGTTCTATTTGGACATCCATGTTTTTCTATTTTACATTTCGTGTTTGGACATCCATGTTTTTCTATGTTTCATTTCCTGGTTGGACGTCCATTTTTTTCCATGTTACATATCCTGTTTGGACGTCCATTTTTTTCTATGTTACAAATCCTATTTGGAAGTCCATTTTTTTCTATGTTACATTTCCTGTTTGGACATCCATGTTTTTCTATTTTACATTTCGTGTTTAGACGTCCATGTTTTTCTATGTTACATTTCCTGTTTTGACATCCATTTTACATTTCCTGTTTGTACATCCATCTTTTTCTATTTTACATTTCCTGTTTGGACGTCCATGTTTTTCTATGTTACAGTTCCTGTTTGGACATCAATGTTTTTCTATGCTACATTTCCTGTTTGGACATCGATGGTTTTTCTATATTACATTTCCTGTTTGCACATCCATGTTATCTCTTACATTTCCTAATTGGACGTCCATTTTTTTTCTATGTTACATTTCCAGTTTGGACATCAATGTTTTTCTATGTTACATTTCGTGTTTAGACGTCCATGTTTTTCTATGTTACATTTCCTGTTTGGACATCCATGTTTTTCTATGTTACATTTCCTGTTTGGACGTCCATAGTTTTCTATGTTACATTTCCAGTTTGGACGTCCATGTATTTCTATGATACATTTCCTGTTTGGACATCCATGTTATCTCTTACATTTCCTGTTTGGACATCCATGTTATCTCTTACATTTCCTGTTTGGACATCCATGTGATCATTAACATTTCCTGTTTGGACACCCATATTTTTCTATGTTACATTTCCTGTTTGCACATCCATGTTATCTCTTATATTTCCAGGTTGGACATCCATGTTTTTCTATGTTACATTTCCTGTTTGGACATCAATGTTTTTCTATGTTACATTTCCTGTTTAGTCATCAATGTTTTTCTGTTACATTTCCTGTTTGGACATCCATGTTTTTCTATGTTACATTTCCTGTTTGGACATCCATGTTTTTCTATGTTACATTTCCTGTTTGGACGTCCATATTTTTCTATGTTACATTTCCAGTTTGGACGTCCATGTATTTCTATGTTACATTTCCTGTTTGGACATCCATGTTTTTCTTTGTTACATTTCCTGTTTGGACATCCATGTTATCTCTTACATTTCCAGTTTGGACATCCATGTTTTTCTATGTTACATTTCCTGTTTGGACACCCATATTTTTCTATGTTACAAATCCAGTTTGGACGTCCATGTTTTTCTATGTTACATTTCCTGTTTGGACATCCATGTTTTTCTATTTTACATTTCTTGTTTGGACGTCCATGTTTTTCTATGTTACATTTCCTGTTTGGACGTCCATGTTTTTCTATGTTATATTTCCTGTTTGGACGTCCATCTTTTCCTATCTGTTAAAAAGGTTCGCTCTTTTTGTTATTTTGACCAATTGTGTCGTTTTTATAAATATCACTATTCAATCGCTACGTTAATTCTAGGTTTTGAATTCTATGTATTGAAACTGTAAA
>MJUU01033889.1:0-14772 GCA_002080025.1 Modiolus philippinarum | reverse complement strand
TTTTTTGTTTCATGAAATTGCAGTTATATGTATCTCTAACGCAGATTAGATAGATCGTCGACAATACGAAAGTTACAAGCCGTGCCCTTTATGGAAGTTTTGATAAAATATTTGACCACATGCATGTGCCCTGCTATTGTGCAGGACAGGACAGTTTAAATCTATTTAATATCATAACTGTTGATCTAATACAATAACCAGTCATGAACTTAAAATTAGTTAGTAAAATTTATCTTTGAACTGATCTATTTCAATGTTTCTCAAATAGGAAAATTTCTATTGCGACAAATAATAACACCATATATTTTGGCAGATCGGCGACTTCTACCCAAAACTTATGAACAGAAAATATATACTACAG
Organism: Modiolus philippinarum; assembly: GCA_002080025.1. Taxonomy (NCBI): domain Eukaryota; kingdom Metazoa; phylum Mollusca; class Bivalvia; order Mytilida; family Modiolidae; genus Modiolus; species Modiolus philippinarum. The sequence continues at coordinate 14,411 of MJUU01033889.1, read as the reverse complement.
CTCCGGTAAACATACATGTAGATATAGAGTAAACAAACAAAGTATATTTAAATAATTTATTTGAAGCTCCTAGTTCTCTACAGTATGCCGTTAGAAAATGTAAATGTTAGAATAAATTTATGGCCATGAAGAACGATCAAATAAAAATACTGTACTAATGAGAAATAAACATACCATCGTGTTAAATTATGTACAATTTGATTACATTAACATGTCTTTGGAGATTTGTAGATTTGGTGTAATTATTGGAAAACTTTAAAGCAAATCATCACAATAAAACTTGTCATGATCTGACTAGCTATATAGTGTTATAAATGTCTAGACCATGTCAATAAAATAAGGTGATGATACTGACTTTTGTTAGGAATATTTTCTTATGTTCTTTTTCTTTGGGTCCAATATCATGCTTCGGTAACGTAAGAAAACTTGCAATTACATTGTCAATATTTTGTCAGAACTACATTTGGGAGACACTTTTTAACGAATTATATATAGTTGTCAGCTTAATTGAGCAAGAAAATAAGACATTGCTTAAACAGAAGGATGGGGGATTAATTTTCTGGAACAATACATTAAACAAGAAAAGATAACTGGAAACGTCTACAATGACAGAAAATTACAACCACGGGACACAATCAACAAGGCAAATGTACATGAAAAACACAAATGAAAGACAAAATACAAACGTTAGCGATAGGAAACCCAGGAAAGCCAGCAGTGCATATACATGTTTTGATATCTAAAGACAATATAAACATTGTTTCTGAAAAGACTGAGATATAAAACAAAAGCAATTCCGAAGGAACAGAGGAGTGTAATTTACAAAAATCGAAGTCCAAAGACATGGCCAAAACGAGAACACAGAAAACAGTGACGTTAGACACAGAAAACAATGACGTTCAAAAGTGTTTCGTTGCAATTCATCTGTAAGTAGAGCAAGAATCAGCTATTACAAATTTGTCAGTTATTAATATGATGTGGCGGTGTTAATAAGAAATTTAATTGCAACTTAATCATGTAATCACCCACTTAAATCTTGTTTATAATTAAATTGATGTGAGAAACACATTACTGTTTGAGCTATTATAACAATTATTGCAGGTTTATGATTGATATCTAAATCATTACTATCCTAATTAGATATAAAGATGTAAAGATCATAACACAAAAAAAAACGACGTTGATATATACATTAATATTATTAATTAGAAATATTTTTCAAACTACTCGATAGGCCTAAACATAATCACACGATCCCCTATATTTTGTGAGGTAGCACAAAAACGGCATAAACAAATCAAAACAAACACAAAACAAAACAAAACAAAAAAAACCCACAAAAACACAAACAATCAAACAAAAAAAAAACAAACAAAAAACAGACAAAAAAAACCAAAAAACATAATAAAAACAAACAAAACAAAAAAAAAAAAAAAAAAAAAAAAAAAAAAAAAAAAAAAAAAAAAAAAAAAACGACAGATTGCATATAATATTTAGTAAAGTGCAATATGAAATTGCACTTTACTTAAAATAACTCAAATGTACTCTCCTGAATCCTGTTACCAAAAGATTATTTTGAGCTTCAGATGTATTTATTAGATGTACCAGTACATGTAAAATGTTGGTGGGAGTATGATGAAGAAAATTTAAGCAAAACGTACATTAACGTTACATTTGATTGATAAATATCCATATTAGTTGTCTTTGAAATATAAATTTATGTGTTTCCTTCAACTACGTGTTTTATCCACCTCAAATTTTGAGGCACAAACACATCTGTTTGTTCGAAATGTGTATAAATAACATTTTACAGACAATTTCGAAATTTGGATATTCCAAAGGCATCAAATGACAATACCGAAATTAAAGTGAATTTGAATTCTGCATATGCGCAAAGGAATATATGTTCATATTCACAGTCATGGCAAATGTTAAATAAATTAATGTGTAAATTCAACTAATACTTAAACAATTGTAACATTGAATACAATCTTATATCGAAAAAGAAGTGAATTTTATCTTGCATCTGTCGGTCAATATGCATTTCTCAAATCTATATACCAAATGTTCTATTGGCCATATGCAGTATCTTAAGTTACAGTAATTTCGGTATTCAGTTATTTTTTACCACTGGATCGATGCCTCTGTTAGGTGACTGTAAAAAGGGTCTGTAAGTCTCGTCATGTGACACCGAGAAATCACGATAAAATTGCAATTTGAAAAAGTTTCCCGCCAAAATATGACGTTGCAGCATTATGACGTCCTAATTTTGTGTTTGAAACGTCATATGTTGTTGTTAAAAATGTAACTTCCGGGTACAAATTATGTGCCCGGAAGTCCCAAAATTGAACGAGACTTACAGACCCTATCCCCGATGGTATTCATCAGCCAAGTAGTCAGTACTTTAGTGCTGATCCGAAAGCCGATTTTATTTGGAAACTTGCAATATCGATTTTCTATAAATTTTGTTAAAACAAAGTAGTAATCTCCCTAATACAAAGCTGTGTGCTTAGCTAATTTTGGTTTCTATTTAGATCATATTGGTTATTTATTCTCTATCAGTTTTTCTTATATTGTCTCCGAGTCTTCAAAATATTTAAATTTTTGTGCACCGAAAAGAAACGAGTTGATGAAGAAAATTTACAGTAAATTCAGTATCTAGTTACTTGAATAATACTTATTTGTATTTAGAACCATGCTATTCTGCAATCGGACTTTCGGACTAACATTGTTCAGTTTGTTGTAAATCTGTCTGTTATTGAATGAAACTGCTTTCTGTATGTTTATGCAGGTACTGGACACTCAAAATGAGTTATGTTTGCACAATCAAAATTAGATTTAACATGAATGATCCTCACACTAGAGCATAACTGTTTAAAAACGTCTTTACAAAGCGAAGATAAAAGTGAACACCTACAATGGCTGAAAATTACAATCACTTGCCAAATTCCATAAGGAAACGGCTCGAGAAAAAACAGAACAGACCAGAGACAGGCATAAATAACGGTAGGAACTTGGGATAGCAGGACTTGGTACAGACACAAGCAAAAGCTCATGTTAGGGATAAACCGGTTTATGGGTACCAAAACTTCCCCTTTTGTATCACGTTTAGGCGTTCGATACATTGATTTGGTATATCGAAATCGCGATCAACAGAAATATTATTTATACTTACTTCATTATTAAATTTGAACTGAACTACCAATATACACGCCCTAATACATTGTTTACATACGATTTGCACACGTTTGTTCTACACTTGGCGATTTTAATGAACGCAACCTTACTATCACAGCCAAACTTTTACAACAAGGTTACAGATTTTAAAGGTTGTTGAATACTTTTAAGAAGTTTTATAACAGATATAAGTATTTAGTATCTAAATATGGCCTTACTTGCAAACAGCTTATTAGTATGGACATTTCTTATCCTCGTTTTTACGGAAATGTTGTTAAAAATGCCAAAAACTGAATAAAGATTCAGAAAAGCCGGGACGTAACTTACATTCTTTACGTAATGGGGATATCGACAGGATGCTCTACTTGCATCCATAAAATTAGCTTTGAGATCTAGTGACTTGAAAATTTTATACACATACTGGCCTCTCACTTATACTGCCGATGTCTACTCAAATATATCATGATTCTTGACCAAAGCCTTCGGGAAGTTTTGAGTTTGATTTTTCTTTCGTAGTGCGACAGTGTTTTACCAGCAGACAAGGCTCCTTTAGCTAGCTGGCGGTTTAGCGGCGAGCACATCTTGACCCATCTTTCTAAATTGCGTATTGCCATTTTCTCTCCTTTCTAGATTGTGGTCATGGAGTTAGTAGTCTACCTGTATTGGGTTTTATTCGTATGTTTATTTTACTATAGGGAAACAGGACAGATAAAAGGGGATGTTTGGGTACCCATAAACCGGTTTAACCATACGACTGGCTTTTGCTAGTGCCGGTACCAAGTCCGGCTTTCCCGAGTTCCTATCGTTGTTGATGTTTGTCCTTTGTCCTGTTTGTGTTTTCCTGTGTAGTTCCCTGACAGATCGTGGCATGTGACTGTAATTTTCTGCCATTGTAGATGTTTCCTGTTATCCCGTTTGTTACATTGGACTTATCTGCATTGAAATTGCAACAGTGAAATAACAGAAAATGCAGTTATATAAAAAATATGGGGTCCAAAAACGGTTTGTTGTTAAAAAAATACTAGAAACTGTTTAAAAAAACAGGGACACACTTTACACTCTTTACGTAATAGGGGAAATCGACAGGATATTCTGCATGAATCCGTTGAATTAGCTTTGGGATCCAATCACCTGACGATTTAACACACACTTGCCTCTCACTGATACTTCCAATGTCTAATGGAATAAATAATTTTTTTTACGAAACCCTTTGCGAAATTTTGAGTCTAATATTTCTTCAGTATTTCGACAGTGTTTTTCCATCAGAAACGGCACCTTGAGCAAATTTGAGGCGAACATCCCTTGACCCATCTTTCAAAACTACGTTTTGTCCTATTTTCCCTATCAAGATTGTAGTTATGGAGTAAATACTCTACCTGTATTGGGTTTTATTCGTATGTTCATTATACTATAGGAAAACGGGATATACAATGGGGAGTTTTGGGTATCAATATTCAGGTTTAGCAACACCGCTAGCTTTTTCTATCGTTACTATCGTTGTCTACTTTTGTCTTTCGTCTTGCATGTGTTATTCCTGTGTTTTCGTTTTGGCCATATTTTTGGACTCTGATGTTTTTAGATACCACTCCTTTGTTCCTTCGGTATTCTGCCGTTGTTTCCTGTGTAGTTCCTTGTCAGACTGTGACATGTAATTTTCAGCTATAGTAGACGTTTCATCATATTTGTTTTTATCAAACAACGCCAGTAGAAAACCGAAAGAACAAAGGAGTGGAATCTACAAAAATCGAAGTCCAAAGACATGGCCAAAACGAGAACACAGAAAACAATGACGTTATACAGATACAAAGCACAGAAAAAGAAATTACAACATTCAAAACAAAGGCACTCACAGTGTGAACTCCAGTGAATCTGAGAGTGACATCAGGTGCTACGGAAGGGTGAGCATGTCCTGCTCTGTAAACAGCACCCGTCACACTGTGAGCGAGTCAATCTAGGAAAATGTCAAAATCGGTAGACAAATCCGGGAAGACGTGAATCTAGCTGAAAATATCCACTTTCATTTGGGATACTGACACGTCATATCTTTAAATGATGTTATGGTGACGGCCATAGAATTTCTTGAAGGATGAAATTGACATAGGTTCAACCAATCCCTGAATAAGCAGCTTTTGGGACTGTTAAAAAATCACTGTACAAACTACACGAATGAGAAATAATACTTGGCCCATTAATCTGATGATAGACGAAAAGTCTCTTGTCGAAATTGTTCGAGTGCAACTTTAACCAGCTTAATATTTTCCCCTAAAATATCGGCGAAGAAAGGTAATGTAAGAGCTATGTCCAGGTCTACCGTATGGTTAGATATATATAGATTACACCACAAGATCCCGTTCATTACCATATTTTATCCACTAGAGATAGATAAATTTTGAAATTTTAATTGCGAGGCTTGCCGAGCATATTAAAATTTTTAAATTTAACTAACGAGAGTGGATAAAATATGGTAATAATCGGGATAAAGTGGTGTAATCTTTTTCTCTAATGATCAATGATAAACACCGAGAATTGTATTCTGAAAATATTTGGCGGGAAATAGCACGGGGCTTTATTCAACATACGTTGCATAAAGAAAATTTATCTAACGGGTCAAAACCGGTTTAAACTTAACATATCATTAGAGAAACATCTTTATCTAAATTTAAAGCATACCGCTTCAGTCCAATATTTGTTATGAAGCAAAATTACCATGTCGTCCTTCTTTTTTGTTTATTTGTGTAATATGATTATATTTATGCAAAATATGGATGCACACGTTGATCAAAACATGATTATGAACGTCTGCAATCCTCCTTAGCATGAAAAGCTGGTGTAAACACAGATAAAGTGTGGGTACAAAACCCCATGAGACAGTCAAAAATAGTTTTCTTGTATACGCCATATTGGTATTACGTAACGTAAGAGAGCATTGAATAATATCAAACTAATTAAATGACAATCTGGAAGAGCAGTTCGTGCACATGCATTGGAAATGTTATAGACGAATCTTATCACGTGCGGATTATTGTGCAGGTGATAGCAGAGATATTAAATGTTCTGAAAAAAAACTTAAAGGATAAAATGAGAGAAAAATCACATTTTCATTATTTTATTAAAAAAAATGATCGGTGACCCCTATATTTCATTTTCATATTTTCAAACTAATTTCTTTTACATACTTTGCACTATATTTTTATCAAAATCTATCGTTATATTCGTATAAATAATTCTAAAATTGTATTTTCTCCCTGTATACTCTTAAAATATATATATATATATTCTTTCCATATCATTTGATATTAATGCTGCTGATGAGAGGTAACTCCTTGAAACACGTGTACAGCATAACGAAATTTACAGTTTTTTATGCAACATCGGTATTTTTTGTATATATATATATATATATATATAAACATAATAAAATCTCGCTATTTTCTTAAACTGCTCCCGGAAGAAAGTCCAATGCGGTGACCTATTTGTTTTTACTAAAATTTTGAAGTGTATTTAATACATTTCAATCACAGAAAAATAAGAAAAATCTATCGTTACACGTTTAGTCCCTGGAACTACCTTAGTCAAGGTTATTCATTCACTTTTGGTTCAACAACAAACATGGTTTCAGCAGCGGAACACAATTTTAAATATGACCATATGGGAAGATTTTCTTTACCTTCACACTCTTCTTCTGATGCAAATGAAACCAAATGATATATAACCTTTCCTTAGCAAAACTGTTAGCTCAAAAAACATAGCCGCCGTCGTACATAGTTTTATGTTAGACACTATAGTAACATATATTCAGCACAGCTCTGAAATTTCTCAGGAAAATTGTACTAAGGTGAACTGTGATCATATATGGAAGGCTCACAACAATGATTGATGATATAGCTGCGATCAGAAATCAAACACATGTCGCAAGACATATGAGAAGACATGTTGTGTTCATCTTCCCTGAAACAACTTAGGAAAACTTACAAAAACACATTGTACAGAAAATATTATGAAGGTTCGATGTTTCAGTCTTTTCAAAGAAATGTTCACCAGTGTATACTAGTTGTTGTTTGGAAAATCATATTTTCAAATTGCCGAAATGTTTCTTTAAATCAAAACAAATCTAAAAGTATGGTTGCTAGGTGGAATTAATAAAAACAAACTGGTATTTGCGACTTTCAGGGTATTTACCAAAATTGGAATCAAATATTTTTAAATCCAATTAGTGAAAATGGTTGCTTTAATCAACATACAAATTGTAAAAGTATGGTTACTATGTAGAGTTACAAAAAGTAAGCGGTCTTTAAGACTTTCAAAAAATTTACCAACATTGGAATCGAATATGTTTGAAATCCAATAGGTGAAAATGAATGTTTGTCCTAATCGAAACAAAGTATAAAAGTGTAGTTGCTAGGTAGAAGTCAAATAAAAAAATATATAAGTGGTCTTTGAGGCTTTCAGGAAATTTACAAGACTTGGAATCGCATTTTAGAATTCTAATGATTCAAAATGTTTTGTTTTCTACCAAAAAGCTTGATAAAAAAAGAGGATAATATTTTAGACAATGTGCTGAAGTTTTAAAAAAATGAGTCTGACATTTTCATGAATTCTACCGGAATTAAAATGCCGGAAGCTTATCTACAGACTATATGCAACAACCCTGCGTTAAGATTAAATCCCTAAAATCCAAAAGTGTTTGCGTCATATGACACATGTGTCAAAATCAACATTTTGGGCCTCTTATTTGCACCAAGATAAAGATAAAAAATCAGAAAGCATACTGTGCATCTACAGACTATACAACAGTTCTACACCAAAATTTTATTCTTATATAAAAAAAAACGTAGGCAGAGTTTAAGTCACACGAAAACATAATGTTATCAGGATTTCAAAAAAAAAAACCAAAACAACAACAACAACAAAAAAAAAACAAAAACAAACAAAACAAAACAAACAAAACAAAACAAAACAAAACAAAACAAAACAAACAAACAAACAAAACCACCCCCCAAAAAACCCCCCAAAAAACCGAACAAACAAACAAAAAAACAACTAGTCCAATGTACATTCTGGCGATCATGTCTGTTTTATTGTTAACATTGAAACTTTTTAAATTTCATTTTTCTTGATTTGAATCTTACTTTTAATTCAGATCTGAATATGCATTTGTAAATAATGACTGAAAAAGAACCTGTAAAGTATGACCCTTTTCTTCATTAACGTTCTAAATTGATTCCTTCAAACTATTATTTTGCCTCTCATTTACATGTAAAAAATTAGTGTTTGCACTCAATTGTAGGATGGCCCCTAATTTTAAATATACATTTTGAGAAATAAAAAAATATTTTTCAACCGTGAAAATTTCACAAAATACATAAAAGGAATTTAATATCCATATATATATATATTTATGTCACCGCAGACAACATCGGGGTGACATGTTGTTATTCTATATTGCTGTTATACTTTTTCTCATTGTTCTTCCAATAATTGTAGTCGAGTGACTTTTTTTTTAATTGCTGGATAAAATTATTTCAAACTTTGCACACAGTTGGAGCATCATCTAAGTTGTATGCTGTGCGTTTAAAATTTTCAAAATGGCCGCCATTTCCAAGATGGCCGCCAAAAAACGTCAAAATTTCAACTTTGTCCGATTGCAACGAAAATTAATTTCAAGGTACATTTTAAGGCTGCGAATAATGTGTAATCATCGAATTGGTTGTCTGGATGACATCGAATATTGCTTGCAATTTCAAAGCTAGTTTTATTTGTAATCCTAGTTTAAAACAATAACTATCAATTAAATTTGTTATCCTCTAAAGACATGACATATGTAACAAAGTTGGGAGCACAAAATGACCGAGTCTCTCAAATTAAAATTTACAAATCACTATTTGATGAAAAGAATTTTTACCTAAAGATCCGGTGTTTACCAAAACAAATATGGATGTGACTTGCCAAGAATAACGAACGCGAATAAGATTTTGGTTGGAATAACAACATTTTTTAAAAGTTTTTTTTTCACGACTGTGTAAGACGTTTCTGTTCGTGTTAGATATTTTGTCTTCTGGCCATGCCAGGGTGAGATTTTGCCATCACTTTGCGTCCGTTGTCTGTCGTTAACTTTTTCAAAAATCTTCTCCTCTGAAACTGCTTGAGTGTTTGGTTGGAAAATTTGTAGTAATCGTCTATGGAATCTCCCCCTACAAACGATCCTCATTTTATTTTAATCCGATGAAAAACATGTCTGCCGTTGCTAAAATAGAACATAGGGGTAAATTGTAGCATTTGGCCAATACCTGGAAAACCTTTACAGTTATCTAAAATTTGACGGGGTAAAATTGTTCAGAATGACAGGATCTGTCTGCCCTGCAACTTTGAACAAAATAGGAAATCCATCTCAGAGTTGCAGCCTTTTTTCGTAAAGATTTCAAAAGTTTTGCATTTTTTATTTAAAAAACTCTTACAGATAGAGGCAAATTGTAAAAAAAAAATGTTCTACCCACCTTAAAATTTTGAAGAAAATCAAAACGCTTGTGAAGTTGTTATTGCCCATTTTCATCAAATTTTGCAAAAATTCATCCTTATATTTGTTATTTCGAAAACTATAAAAGATAAAGGTCAAGTATACATTGATAAAATATTTTCATGATGTCACAACTTCAAAACTGGTGTTAAAAAAATTTTGTTGACGGCCATTTTCAACATGGCGGTGTGAAAAAAGGTGGGAATATTAACATTGTCAAATTTCAATGACACTGGATTTAAAAATAGCAATTGATGCCGCGGTTGAAAATTGTTTGCCAAAAAATCGGAAAAATTCAGCATTGTCTCATTTCAATGAAATTCGGTTTGCAAGTAGATATTGATGTTGCGACTACAAAATCCCTTTGAAAATTGTTTGTTGACCGCGAATTTCGAAATGACCTGCAAAAAAGGTGGAAAAATTCAACATTGTCAGATTTCAATGATGTAGTGTTTCCAAATATAGATATTGATTTCGGTACTTTAAAACTGGTATCGAAATGAAAATTGTCCATCGACTATCATTTTCTAAATGGGTTCTAAGATCTTCTACGATGTAATTACTTGGCCAATTAGAACCAAACTTGGTCATAATTGTTCTTGAGGTGGTCCCATGTAAAAATTGTATCTGGTAAGTTCGCACGTTATCCAAAATTGCCGCCAGTAGGGAACATAGTTAACATTGGATCCCTACAGGAAACACAGTCCAAGATCTTCTCTAAAACGATTTTCCCAACTGGAACCAAATTCTGTCACAATGATCCTTGGATGGACATGTTAAAAATTGTGTGTCAGGTCCGAGTCAAAGTCAAGATTGCTATCATCAGGGAACATAGTTTAACATTACATTGAAAGGTCTAGTTTTCATTATTATTTAGCTTGTTAAAACCAAACTGAGTCACAAACGACGTTTTGTGGGCTCATTTTAAAATAGTGTCTGACAGGTCATGGTCCTAGATGATCCTTGAATAACCCCAATTCATACGTGCATCTGATAGTTATAGGTATGGATCCTTTTGCAGATTGCTGCAAATGGTAAAAGTTTAAGCACCAGGTCCCAGGTTAGTGATACACGTATTTGAAAGGCTCTTGTTTAATGATGCATATTATATGCAATATACTCAAGAAATGAATTCTGGAAAACATTTAACAAAGTAAGTTTAAATGTGAAATGCACAGAAAAATTTCATTTGTTGCAATACCTTTGACATATTCACTGTATTTAGTAATTCATGAAGCACTGTCAAAAACAACAATTCGAACATTTACGTATTTAGTGCTTTAGTTTTGTTGCGTTCTTGCTCATTTTTGTTTATTTGTTTTTGTCTTTGCCACTCTGTCTCAATTTGCGTTGGTATGAATTGCCGTGATTTTGGATTTTGGATTTTGGAATTCCCCCCTTTCCTGATTTTGCTTCGGCATTCGTTTGCCGATTCATTAGATACTAAAGTAAGAATTGAAAATAAAGCCAGCCCATGCATTTAATGTATTTTTGAAGTAGAATTGGCATTCTGAATTTGTTATACCGAACAGATTCCAGTTCACTCTTTTAAGCCATTAAGTATTGTTAAAACTGAAGACACGTTCAGTATTTCCCGATAAAGTTGTTCAAATATGCAAACAATGCTGAAATTTATTAATATTATTTTAAAGCATATTAAAATTTTTCTGAACTTAATAATTTAATTGATCCTTAGACAAAAGTAATATCTTAAATGTAATAAAGGTAATTTTGATGATGAAACGTTTGATATATCGGTTATTTCCCACAACGCGTATTTGATAATGTTTGATTTTAACGTGTTTTCTGTCCATTAAATAATTCATTTTTATTATGTAAAACTCTACGCAGAAATAGTTTTCCGTCGATATTCGAATTGTTTGCTGTATTTACCTGCATAAAATGAAGTACCATTGATATTTTATCAACTTTATCAGGGATAACTTACGAACAAAAGGCAAACATCTTATCAGTTGTTGAAAATCAATCGACATTTGAAAAGCTGTTCGTTTGCTACTTGAGTGACAGGAANAAAATGACATTTACCAATTAGCAACCCAATGGATCTTTCACAGCATCATTCTTACTTAGTACTGGGAAGAACATTTCACTGACTTACGACCAATCAGTGGAAGTTGTTGTTGGGTTGATTCCATTCCGGACACTGCCACAATGGAAGAGGAGGTAACCCAACATTTCCTTTGAAATGTCTGTACCAAGTCAGGACTATTGCGGTCGACAATGTTCCGCTGGTTTAAACCTGATTTAATAATCAATGAAGGGATATGGAGTAACTGCACATTAGACAAAGTCTCTGCAAATACATGATAAAAACAAGCAATGAAACAACGCTTTTATTGTTGTTTTTCATCTTGAAGTCACCACTAGGCCTTCAATAATGAACTTTGCTCATACCTCACAGTAATTTTAAGACAGTTCAGGTCTTTTTGTCTCATGGACTTCGGTTCTTGACGACTCTGTTTGGTACTTTGTTATTATCCCTATATACTCAGAATTTATGATGGTAAGTACTTATTAACTAAAAACTACTTTAAATTTGAAAATTTAAGAATTACGGATGCTTTAAATAATACATATTTATTTTTTTTTTACATGTATATATAAGGTATTGTAGATCTTGATCTTATTTTGGTATGTAAGTCCACCACTAAGAGCAACAAATGAAGGTTGAGTTTGGTTCCGATCCATCGATTTTTTACGGAAAAATGGGTATTGGACTCAGAAAATTTTGGTAAATATCTGTTATGAACCCTTTTTTTTAAATCGTAGCAGTTATTGATCTAATTTGTGGTTCGTAGGCCTAGATCAAGTTTTTTCCTTTCATTTATGCCAAGTTTTTCAGGTTTTATCAAATTATCAATGAGACAATTGAGTGTTATCCACTCTATTAAGGTATACTAATGGTGTACACCTAATATACCATTCTGCTGTTGCGGTATTTCCCAAAGATTTTGGAATGGAGAACAAATTGATACACAAGATCTGTTTCATATTTAGATTATCGAAATCGACAACTATGGGTATCGTTTCTGACAAACTTAATAACCTCGTTTTCGATATTTTGAGATTCCCGTTTCTTTTAGATATCATAACAGTTTCTTCAGTTCATTCAGCAGGCATAATTTACTACATAAAAACTTATGAGGATAGTGACGAGTATTTACAACCGTTGTAAGTGTTGTTTTAGTTCAAATTGATCGCAATAGTTTCCCGTTTTGGATTCGATTGGTTGATGTGTTTCCGTTGCAACTAGTGTTTTTTGTTTTTTGGTTTTTTTTGGGGTTTTTTTTTTTGGTTTTTTTTTTTTTTTTTTTTTTTTTGGAAACATTTGAGTTGCGTGAAAGGAGATAAAAGGAAATGCTGGTACTTTAGAAACCGCCTACAATCATACTTATTTGTTTCGTAAGTCCTTTCGTTTTTTTATCTGCTCTGAAGAGACATAAGTTGTCGAAATGCGCATGTGCAGAATCAAAATTCACAGTAACTTCGGTATTAAGTTATTCGTATAATTAAAAGTTTGCAGACTTATTGTTTTTGCTGCGTTTCATATTATTAATTTTTCGTCAACCTGTCCGAACCAGACCTCTGAGACCATCAGGAGTAGAGCTTTGTTTCTGCGTAGGATTTTAGCCTCTTCAGCAGTCAGGGAAAATTGTTACAAGCTTAAGGGGTGGCCATTGACGGTATATTTGGGTGTCTAAAAAACTTTTTGCAGGGGACCATCTAAGGACTATTGTGGCCGAGTTTGGTTTTAATTGGCCCAGTAGTTTCAGAGGAGAAGATCTTTGAATGTGTTTCCCATGGGGTCCAATGTTAAAACTATGATCCCCGCTGGCAGCCATTTTGGATATAGCGTGGACCTAAAAAACAAATTTTTTGCAGGGGACCATCTAAGGACTATTATGGCCAAGTTTGGTTTTAATTGGACAAATAGTTTAAGAGGAGAAGATCTTTGCAAGTATTTTCCCATAGGGTCCAATGTTAAAACTATGATCCCCGCTGGCAGCCATCTTGGATATAGCGCGGATCTGAAAAACAACTTTTTTGCACGGGACGATCTAAGGACAATTGTGGATAAGTTTGGTTTCAATTGGCTCAGTAGTTTCAGAGGAGAAGATCTTTGAAACTGTTTCCCATAGGGTCCAATGTTAAAACTATGATTCCCGCTGGTGGCCATCTTGGATATAGCCCGGATCTGAAAAACAAATTTTTTGCAGGGGACCATCTAAGGACTATTGTGGCCAAGTTTGGTTTCAATTGGCCAAGTAGTTTCAGAGGAAAAGATCTTTGAAAGTATTTTCCCATAGGTCCAATGTTAAAACTATGATCCCCGCTGGCGGCCATCTTGGATATCGCGCGGATCTGAAAAACATTTTTTTGTAGGGGACCATCTAAGGACTATTGTGGCCAAGTTTGGTTTTAATTGGCCAAGTAGTTTCAGAAGAGAAGATCTTTGCAAGTATTTTCCAATAGGGTCCAATGTTAAAACTATGATCCCCGCTGGCGGTCATCTTGGATATAGCGCGGATCTGAAAAACAACTTTTTTAAGGGACCATCTAAGGACTATTGTGGCCAAGTTTAGCTTCAATTGGCTCAGTAGTTTCAGAGGAGGAGATCTTTGAAAGAGTTTTCCTATAGGGTCCAATGTTTAAACTATGATCCCCGCTGGTGGCCATCTTGGATATAGCCCGGATCTGA
>MJUU01033888.1:31560-53687 GCA_002080025.1 Modiolus philippinarum | reverse complement strand
AAGAAGACAAGGACAAGCCAATGACCAACATATTCCTGACTTGGGACAGTTGCAAAAATTGCTGTGGGGTTAAACTTGTTTTCTCGGATCCAAACCCTCCCCCAATATGTGGTGAATGGCTAAAAAATAAATACACAAAAAGACTCACAGTAAAAATCGAACTAGAAAAAAGTCCAACTTATCAAGACGAGTACCCTTACAATGAAGTACATAAAACATGAAGACAATACACACAGGTACTGTTCGGACAAATGCTCGCAGTTAGTGACAGCTAGCTAAGGACATAATTTCCGTTGACTATGATATCAAGCCTTCTTACATATGAAACTTCAATTGAAATACTTCTAAATAGATTTGGTATAACAACATCATCAATTATGAAAGAAGAACATGATATTGTGCAATGCAAAATACTGCCAATATGAAAAAATGTTTAAATTTAGTTAAGGTGTAAAGCTTTAGGATATGATCAATATTTTTGCCAGCAAAAACCAGAAGTACAGATCTAACAATGCTGTATTTATATCCTTTATGAATAAGTTTGTTCAACGGATTAGATAGTTGGGAAGGACAATTTTTGAATTTATGCGCTTTGTAAATGATATTGCCAAAGAAGTTTGGATGTAAAATGCCCTGATATATAAGAGCCCTGCATGTAGAACCAAATAAGTCAATGTATCTATAATAAAATTTAGAGAATGTTTTTATCAATTTATGATATCTCAACCCTTGATGCAGAAGTTTTTCAGTGAGACAAAGATTTCGGTGTGTATATTTATAATCCGTATCCTTTCGCTGTTTGTCATAGTACTGCCTTTTAAAATGAACTTCTATTTGATTAGTTCAACAAAATTGGATGCATTGAGAAATGCAACATGTATTGTAACATTTTACTGCCATTGTTTTGAACAAATTCTTACAAAAATTGCTTTATTAAAAAAAATATATATAAAAACAGTAACAGATTCGTTGTAGTGTAAGTTCATATAATAAAAAGAAGGTAGCTACGAAGCTCATCATCACAAATAGTGCGTTGACAACAAACCGCTCAAAATAAAACTTTAATGTCATTTTTGGTATTCATTATTCCGCGTCTAAATCGGAAAAAAATAATCAGGTTATCAAGTCAATAACATATTATTTTTCATTCTGTTATTTAAAACTTCATTCACCCTCGTCCTTATCAATCTGAAAAGAAAAAGAAAAATCATAATTAAATATATCAAAGATGATGAATACCGATAGGTTAAAGAATGTAGATTAAGAAATAATTCAAGGGCGCCGGTGGTTTGTTGGAGATTTACATTTTACATTTTACCCAGAGCGTAGCGAGTGGTAAAATAAACGAAAATAATGGACACCCATATGTAAATCGACATCAAACCACCGGCGAACATGAATTATTTCGATTCTAATATGACATTTCATGATCTGCGCGGACCTAAAGTGTACGCTGTAAGGACAGCCATACATGTAACATACGATTTAGTGACGTTGTTGTGCACAAATCATATTATGACATCGTCTTTATCAGCGTAAAGGCTGTTGTGAAGTCGCTAATAATGTTATTGGAGATTTTCATATGGCTGGTTGTCATGGTTTCCATTGTTCCCATATTAGAATAAAGATTAACAATTTTCTAGAATATTTTGTTTGCAAAAGAGACAAAGGGGGTAATAACAAAATTACCGAATAATGCAGTCAAGAGTCGAAGTCAATGAGACAAATCAGGTGTAAACAACCGGCAAAATTGTAGACTGCCATGATCCTGACTTGGTAGAGGTATTTCAAAAAAAATTGACAATGTGTGTTAAACTGGTTTTATGGCTAGCCAAATCTCCCCTCTCATTGCGGTAGTATCCGGAAGCACCCCAACAGCAATTGCAATTAAAAGGTCGAAGACAGTTAATAGAAATGATCATCCTAGTGTTCAGTCAAGAAAGAATCTTGAATCATAGTTCGGACCGAAACATCAATTTTTTCCACAAGGGACTGTTATCTATTAGAGAACTTTTTAAAGTAATAGGTACGTAAAAAGCAAAGTTTCCGGATTTCGATGAAATTTGACATGCAAGTCAATCAAATGAAATTGAATTCAAACGTGAAATGAAATCGGTTTAGCTATTTTAATGTTTGAAATATGACCGATTGAAAAATAAACCAGTTATGTCGTTTTCACATAGAATCTATGTAAAACGTACAGAAAAATAATATAATAATCATCTTTAAATTGTGCGTTGATGAAAACGTATCTTACAATTTTTCTGCAAAAAGGAAATGTTTTGAACAATGAAATTCCCGTTTAAATCGTGTAAATTTCATATAGGGTCACCGAATTCGTTTCGCCGGTATAAATAGTTAAACACAGAATAGGCACGCCAAAAATGGAGTTTTTTCCGATTAAACCCGCCGTCAAAATAGCGACGTCGTCGATAAAAGTTATGATTTTAGGCGTGATTTGAAAGATGAACGACTATTCAGCGATCTATACCACGAAAACGAAGTCGGTGACCATATATAAAATTATATCAATAAAACAAAATTTTCTTTAGCAACATAATATCAGTTTTGCAGAAAAATTATTGGATACAGTTTGAAATGACGATAATTTAAAGTGAAAATTCATTTTACCTTCACTCTAAAGCAAATTTATAACGTTCACCGATAGAGGCAGTTATTTACATTCCTCTCGCCTTAAATGATCGTACGATACGGAATTTCGTGAAGCTTGATTTATAAGGCGGTCACGGAGATAACTATGTCTAATGAGAAAGTCTGTATATATTGTGCTAGCTCTTGCCTAACGAATAAGATTTGAACATACACGCCGTAAGCAGGAGAAACTGGAATTACTGTCCATGTTAGGGAAATTGATAATTTTGAAACAACAATCGTCCATATTTTCGCAATTTTTAGAATGATAATTTTGGAGATGTAAGTCGAAAAAGATATAGATTTCGTGGTCTTTGTCGTTTCCTTTATCTCTAGTTCTGATGGATATATTAATTGGATCCATTTCCTTAACATGGACAGTAATTCCAGATTCTCCTTATGGAGTATATGCTTCACAGATAATTTATTAGGCGAAAGCAGCACAAATTATACAGGCTTTCTCATTAGACATAGTTATCATTCCTTCAGAAATTCTATGGCTGTCATCATGACATAATTGCCAGATATGGCGTGTCTGTGTCTCAAATGAAAACGGGCATTTTCAAGTAGATTTCACATCTTCACGGATTTGACATAACCGGCTTTGACTCACCCCTTGATTGACTCGTGTGACTTGTACCGCTTAGCGGAGCAGGACATACTTACCCTTCCGGAGCACCTGATGTCACTCTCGGTTTTTATGAGAGTTCACACTCTCAGTGATTCTAGTTTTTTGTGTTGTCTTGTTATCAGTACTGTAAAATTCTAGTTTTGTCAGGTTGGAACTACTAGTTTGTCCTGGTTAATACTTGAATACTCAAGAGACTTACAACAGCTTTTCAAAATTTCACCTTGGTGCTGTTTTAGGGTTAGAGATTATGGATTCTTATTGGTTCTGTTCGAGGGTTAGAAATGGCAATTCCAATCAGCTACAAATCAGAACTTTCAAACCAACATTTAAATGTACCTCATTGATCGTGTTATAGGTGTCGCTGAATGGAGCAGGACATGCTTACACTCCCGTAACACCTGTTGTCACTCCCGGTTTTCATGGGAGTTCACACTATGAGTGTTTTAGTTTATAATGTTGTCTTCTTATTTCCGTGCCTTGTGACTGTCTCACGTCCTGTTTCTGTCTTTTTATTTCTTTGTTGCCGTTTTTTGTCATGTCTTTCGACTTTAAGTTGTGTGATCATCACTTCCTTTGTTCCTTTGGTATTCTTCTGCCGTTGTTTTTGGCAATTAAAAGATACATTATTGGTGAAAGAGAATAATAAATGTATCTATTAGTGGGATTGAAGGAGCTAGCATCTTTTATTTTATGATATTTTAAGAGTCTCTGAAAAAATTCAGTTTAGTAAAAAGTCTGCGAGTAGAAGAGAACAATAAGGGCCAATTAGCAAGCTTTGCATACCTCACTATTTGAACAAAGTAAAAATCGTTATAAATCCCTACAGACGTTTTACGTTCGATATCGAGATATAGTGAACTGCTCTGAGATTATAATAATCGGTCATGTTGTAAAATGAGGGTTATATTTTCAAGTCAGAAACGATTCTTGCCGAGTTTCTAATGGTAGAAAATGTAAACCCGAGGGTGGAATTGTCCTGTCTAACATTTATTTTTACCCTGGATGATTATTTTTCTCACATTTCTTGGCCAAATATTGAAAGTAATAAGCATGGCCGCCATGAAACAAAAATGCGATCTCTGAAACTAGGCCACCTACTTCCAAATAAATTCAATATTTGAAAACCCGGATGCGTTTTGGTTTTGTTTGGTACAAAACTTTGAAAATTTATCTTTGAGGTTCCGCGTCGGGGGTTTTCAAACTGAAGCGAATGCCATGTCATATATGCGAAGTTGTGTGGTTTTTTTACATTTAGCATTGTGACGCGACGTTATTTGTTATGTAAAAAGAGGTCATGTGATGTCAGATGCATGATTCTTCCGTAAATGGTGGTTTACAGTGGGAGATGACCAATGTGAGATCGATGCACGCGACCTCATCTCACACCGGTAAATGACCAACCAGACGTGTGGATTTTTGTGATACAACAATCGTAACCATGACGTAACGTCATAAAACACCTGACGTCACAATGTAAAGAATACTCAAATGGCGACAACGTTGTTCAAACAATAAAGGTTACCAGACGTTTCTTTCCTTCTTTTTCCGGAAGAAATAGGATCTCGCAGAAGATCAAAATTAAAGATCGGGATATCTTTCACTCGTGTAAGAAATTCTGCTTCTTTTCCTCTCGTTTCGCTATGCTGCACTGGAGAAAAGACGAAATTTCCTACACTTGTGAAAAATATCCGGATCTTTTATCTGGCCTTATGCAAGATCCTTTTAATCTCACACTCGTGTCTCACACGGACTTTATGCGTCCCGAAGGTATAAAAAATGTGAGAAAACTGTTTCACAGCTGACAATAGATCTTTCCCTTTAACAACTCAAGATGACTGTTCGCCTGTACTGGGTTTTACTTTAATAGAGGCGTTGACATTTTCAATGCGGCGGGTATCCTATAAGACGCAAGATATGCTTACTATAATGGTACACCTGATGTAACCCAGGTGTTTGAAATTTGTCCGTGTTGTTCATCTATATGAGTGTCTAGTTTTTCATTTTTCCGTGCCGTGCTATTTGTTTCTGAGTGTTTCCACAGTTGCCGTTGTTTTTGAATGTTCGTTTTTGAACTGACAGGGTATTAATTTCCTATTATAGAATTTTGTAAAATTTTCTGTGTGGAAACATAATTGTATTATTGTTCAAAATGTAAAATAAAATTTGGGGGGTCATCGTGCATTTAAGCGCAAAATCTGAAATTCAAAATTTCAGGATTTTACATAGAAATGATAGGGAAAGTGATCATATGAGAGAATAGTTTGGAAAATCTATTACAGAATTTTTTCATACTTTGCATGTGTTTAATTATCATTATATAGTTTACATATAAAAAATGAAAATTAGGGGTCATCGTTGAAATAAGAAAGAAAATTGCAAAATGTTAATTTCTCTAGTGATATCTTTGTTAAAATATTTTATCAAATTATCTCCCTTGAATAATTTCTGTGATCTGTAAATCCAGCAACAGATTTTAAAGCTCATGTGTTTTAGCTCAGGTTTTTGTAACGAAAATGTTATAAAAAATGATTAGAAATATTAATTTTAAATACATTTGAATTTTCTTTTCATTTTAAATAACTATTTTGTTAAATTTCTTAATGAATGAAACCTAAATGAACAATTATAAGACAAAAATGGCGGAATAATACCACTGAGACACCTTAAGTTACTTTAAAAAGATGCTTACGACAATTTTCATATTCTGCGTGTTTGAAACATGAAATCCTACAGAGAGCCGTTAAGTAAGTGGATACTTGTATTGGAAAACAATTGAAATAATCTGGAAAGTAGTTAATATTTCTTTACTAGTGTGAAATTTATACTAGTATTAGAAACCAAACATCCACATAGAATCATCAGCTCAGGACATTGTAATTTAGTAATACTCATCCTAGATTTAAGAACTGACTGCAGATGTTAAATATGTTTTAGAGCTATTGAAAATGACGTTTTAGTGGTAAATTGATCTACACTCGTTTTATTCATGTTTTACGGTGGAAAGGTATATTTAAGGATATTTGCTGGTCATATTTTGACTCTACTGCGTTTTCAATTGCAAATTTTAATTTTAGCATACAATGTTTTTCTTTTAAGTTATAAAGAGAAGATAAACACCTACAATGTTTATAAGCATTTCGAAACAAGTGCAAGGCACACTTAGGCCTCCAAAATCGAAGTAAAATACATGTTTGTTATACCATTGGTGCTAAAGACATAATTACCTTTATTTTTTCACAATTTAGTAATAATCTAAAGAAAAATTGAAAACATAATAATTTTCTGAATGGGTCAGCGATGACTATTTTCTGGAGACACTTCAGTCGCTTATTTTTTTATACTTTTGAATTTTTTAGATTTTACAATGCGAAAAAAACGTCCCAAGAACACCTACTCATTTAATCAAATGAACTTTATTCTGACGCATTCTTCCATAATCAAATTCTATTTATTTCTATCGTTTTCCATTGAAAAAAAAATTGTGAATGTGAAAATATGAGACTTCTAAGTTTTCACTTTGTTTCTAAAAAAATACTAAGTTTCCCCTTAGTTTCTAAAAAATCAATCATCAGCAAAATCATCATTTTTCTTTCAGATCATTTTTTTTTCAATTTGAACAAGTATCATAATATCTGATTTTTTATAACTGAAGAAACAGTAAAAAGTCAAAATAGTTTTAAACCATAATAATATATATATACCTACTTTTCAATGCAAGTACAGGTATCATCATGGGTTTCGAGCTGAAAAAAAGTAAAAAATGCTACATGAAACCAAAATGCACACAGCTTTTTTATTTATCTACAGTTGGGTGATTTTGCAAATTTTTTACTAACTTTTTTTACTTTGATTTTCCCTTACATTTTAACAACACAGCAAGAAATTAGTTCTTCTGATACTATTCGATATGTACATGTTCATATAACCTCCATATTTAAAGGTCTCATTTTCACGCATATTAAGACATCTAAATGCTACTTTGAACAAATTTGAACTATGTTCCAATAGAGGCAACCACTTTAGAATGGCGTGAAAATCTACTGGTATCCATACTTGAAGGACCATCTTCTCAAGATCATTATCCTTAAATTTTGTCTTAAAATGATTATGTAGTTTCGGAGAAGAGCTTTAATAATTGTTTCTATCTATATAGTCCATTGTTTTCCCGAAGTTCCCTGCTGAAAGCAATACTGGATGAAATGATTTGTCGAACACGTTTTAAAGGGGACCACGAAAGGACTACTATGACAAAATTGATTCGATCAAATTTGCTTTGTTTTTCTAGTCAAAAAAATCTTGGAGTGCTTTCTCAAAAGCTATATGTTAAATAATGTCCAATGTTGGCTGCCATCATTATGTGATCCGACTTACCAGACTATTGATAACAACTATGGTTGTAATTGGCTTTGTTGTTTCAAGAGAAATTTTCAAAGGATTCAATATTAACATATGCTTACCGATGTTTTTTTGCTGGCGACAACATTGAATGAGATGCAGAGTTGTCAGGCATATATTGTGACCAAGTTTGGGTTCAATTGGTTTTTCTCTCTCAGACAAAATTTTTAAATGCTTCCTTAAATGGTCCAATGTCAAACTTTGTTCTTCACTGGTGGCATTCTTTTAATATGATTTCCTGTAGGGGACAATGTGAAACTAAATTTACTATTGTCGTCCATCTAAGATGTTGAGCGGACGTTTCTTCCATCTTGGAGTAGGTGTTGAACCGTCAACCACATTTTAAGAAAACACATCAAAAGACTATTGTGGCCAGGCTTGGATCAAAATTGATGTTTTGCCATAGGGTCAATATTAAACATAGTTTCTCAAAGGTGACTTATTTAGAAATTTCACAAGAGTTTTCCAATAAGGTATTTTATTAAACTAAGTTTCCTGCTTTCGGGCATCTGGATTGTGATAATGACTTTCCGGGCACAGTTTTAAAGGGGACCAAGTACGGACTTTGTGACTAAGTTTGTTTCCAATTGGCCTTGTAGTTTCAGATGATATCTTGAAATGAAAATTTGGCGACGGATGGACGTTGACAGATAGAGCCAAGTAATGGCAAAATTTAACTCTGTAATTACCGGAGTGATAATATATCTTTTAAAACGAGGGTAATATTTTGTAGGTTCAGACATTGAAAACCTCAATCCATCTGCGAAAGATTTCTCATTTCGTTTCGATACGATATAAAACATGACCGGATTTAACAATGGCCTTTTTGGTCACCTCCTCATACATTCCTGAAGAAAATTCGACAAAATTTTACCAGGATGATGCAAGGAATGTCCTTCACAAAAATTACCTTTTATTTCAATCCGACAATGAAAAACAGTTGCCAACGCAGAACTTGATTTAGCATTGGTCCCTATTGAAAAAAATCATTTTTACCATCTTCTTTCAAAATATTGAGCAATTTTAAGTCTACTTTACTGGAATAATTTAGGGAAAATCCATTACAAAGATTACTCAAATCGTTCCGATTCTACTAACAAGATGGCCGAAAGCGTGGAACATTGTTTATCATCGGACCTTATGAGAAAACATCACTTGCATTATCTTCTTTGAAACCATTGAAACAAATTTTCCGAAGTTAATGTGAATATATATTCTGTGTACGATATGTGCATTTCGACATCTTATGTCTCCTCAGAGGGGATCAAATCAAAACATTTGGAAATTCACATACGGAAATATGTGTAAAAGCTGATAGAGAACAAATTACCGATAGGATCTAAAATGAACGATGTTTGGGAAGATCCTTTACTTGCTAATTTTCTACCGAATCGACAAACGCATGGTTAACTACGAAAGATATAGTTTCATGTTGGGCCTAAATAACCCTTTGATCACCTCCAATGAAACCACAAGAGCAAATTAAACCACGAATTTATAAAATGTCGAATAGAAAGTCCGTTTATAATAATTGCTCCGTCAATGCGGAACTTAGATTCACATCGAACCAGTAGGAAAATCGTTTTTTTGGTCATTTCTTTTGAAACCCCTTGGGGAAATTCAACCACACTGCAGGAATATGGTATAGAAGATTTTAATTCTATTTGGATCAAATAGAAATATGCCCGTCATAGCGGAACATAGTGTAACAAAGTCTCTATGTAAAAAACACTACTGTAAGCTTTTGATCAATTTGTCATATGGGCGATACAGGTCCACTCTCTGAGCCTCTATTTCTCATCTGGTGATGTCTCTGAAGTTTAGTGTAATCAACGAATATTTTTGTCCCATCAATATTCTATTGTCATTTGTTTATTTTTTGTGTAAGGACTATTTATTAACTTTGAGTATCAAGCAACGTCAGTAGAATACCGAAGGAACAAGGGAAGCGATGACTACAAAAATCGAAGTCCAAAGACATGCCAAAAAACGGTAACAGATAAAAACAAAGACAAAACAAGGACGTGAGACAGCTACAATGCACGGAAATAAAAAGATAACATTAAGAACTAAGGCACTCATAGTGTGAACTCCCATGAAAACCGGGAGTGACATCAGCAGCGGCACCCGTCACACTATAAGTGAGTCAATCCAGGGTTGAGTCAAATCCGATTATGTCAAATCCGTGAAGACGTGAAATCTAGCTGAAAATGTCCGTTTTCATTTTGGACACAGACACGTCATATCTGTCAATGATGTCATGGTGACGGCCATAGAATTTCCGAAGGGATGAAAGTAACAAAGGCTGGACAAATCCCTGACTAAGCAGCTTTTGGGACAGTGTTTTTGCTCTAACTCAAAAGTCACTGTATAAACTGCACGCCCGACAGTAACGAATCAACTGTGAAATGTACACTCCATAGGCTGGAGAGGTAGGTATATTGCTGCTCAGAAAGGGAAAGTTCACAATTGGGAAGTTCAAATCATCACGTTTGTCATACAGCTTAGATTTCAAACGTCCATTTTCGTCAATGTAAATTAAAAGATCTAAATACGAAACTGAAGTAGGTGTATCGGTAGTCTCTTTAATTTCAAGCTCATTGGGATAGTTCCTTGAATTTTGGATTATTAAGAGAAAGTACATTGTCTATGTAGCGGAAGATGAAATTAAAGGACTGGGCTAAATGTTTTTGTTTTTTCTGTGTAAGCCCTTGTAAAAACAAGTTGATAAATATCAGAGAGTCAGAAAATTACTGACCAAGACACCATATATTACTTACATGTGTTGCAAGTAGGTCCAGTATATTCTTCTGTACAGGCACATTGCGCTGTTCCTTCAGTTAGATTCACCAAGCATGTACCATTGTTTGCACAGGACACATTATCACAAGGATTATCTGAAAAATGATAAAATAAAAAAAAATGGAAAAACTTAAATGACATTTAAATCATAATGCAGTTATTAAATTTGCTATAGGTTGCTACTGGGATTTATCAGCCTGACAAATTTACATTCACCTGAGTGAATATTGCTTCTTAGGATAAATAAATCCCTGTAGCAACATTTTCTTAATTATTACTTTATGATATTATTTAACATAGAGACAAAATTAATCAAAAAGAAAAAGAAAATTGAAAATTTGATGTCTTTTCTATTTCTTTTTTTGTTAACCGAAGTTAAATGTGAACTTAGTAAATACAATATATACACAAATTGCATAATCAACAGTAAATTTCGTTATGTTGTACACGTGTTTCAAGGAGTAACCTCTCATCAGCAGCATTAAAATCAAACCATATGGAAAGCCATTATCCAAAAGTAGTAAAAAAGGAAAACAAGCAGTTTATTCATTTGATGATATTTTAGATATAAATTGTAGAAATCAAATTAATTTCATCTTCAATAAACAATTTGCAAAAGAAAATTGCATTCAAAAATGTTTAACTAGTACTGCTCTTCTTTCCTAAATTTGTTTGAGTATGGAGATCTGAAATTTTTGCAGGGCAAAATAACATTCCAAACAACCTGTCATATCAGCTATTTATAACAAATTGCAGATTGACGTTACATTCAGGAAAACCTTCAAACTATTATAGTCCATTCTAGATTGACATCATACATACTCATTACTTTTAAGGCTTTCTTTCTGCCAATTTGAAAACAGAAAAACTATCATCATAAAACTTTACGTATATATGTTAGCACCGGGTTAATTATACGTGTTCTTAAGAATTATTACTATTAAAATAATAATATCATTTCTTGGGTAACTTCTATTGTATTTATATAAAATAATGATAAAACAAAGTGTAGCCCAGCAGCTATAAAATGATGTAAAGATAATTAGAGATCATGAGGTCAAAATGTGCAAAAATTAAAATAACACCAGCAAAAGTTCGAAAGTTTCCACAAGTTAATTGAAAGGACCAAACATTTCGATCACTGGGATCGTCATCGTTTGAAGCTACGAGAAGAAAGTAAAAGAAATGTGTCCAACACAACTGGCAGATAAAAGAACACTTCTCAGTAGGTTTCATGCGTGGCTAAATTTAGAACAGGTGATTTAACATTGATCTTGAACTTGATCGAAAAATGTGATAATAAATATTAATACAGATATCCTCTCGGTTTAAATTATAATATTATGGGCCTAGGTAACATATCAAGAACTTCTTCTATCAATATCATGAATATTGTTTCAAAATAAATATTTAATAAACGATCCAACGGTAAACGTATCAATCGTACGATGGCCGATAGCGGCCGACAGTTTACTTTTTAGAAACAGTAAAAGTGTCCAAACATTTACATGGCAAATTTGCATTTTTTGTTAAAAATGTAAAAACTGTACATATAGAAACTCTTGTTCTAATTTATTTTTACTAACAAATGTAAAACTGTCGATATTAATGCAATTGACAGAACTTGTTTTTACAAAAAGTAAAAATGCCACTTTTCTTAAAACATGGCATTTTTTCTTTTCGTTGAAATAATCATGGGTTAATGACCAGCACACTAACCTTACCGACTTGATAACCTAGTTATGTGGAAATGAGTACTGTAATCTGTGAAAGTCATTAAAAAAGTGAAACTTCAGTATCTAGACTTCCAGATGATGACGTAGGTGCACTGAAGAGACATAAGCATATGCAGAATTTAAATTCACAGTGACTTCGGTACTTAGTTATTTTAAAGAGTACCGTCCTAATAAAGGTTGGAACACCATATCCTGTCCTAACTGATCAGCACTTTCTCGACCCCGAATCAGGTAAAATCAGAAATATGGTGATAAATCGAACAATAGAACAGAATATCTTTATTAACCAAGAAATGGACCCAAAGGAGCAAAAAAGAGAGAGAGAGAGAGAGAGAGAGAGAGAGAGAGAGAGAGAGAGAGAAATAAAACAAACAAACAATCATAATATGTATAAATATAAACGATATATTTATTCATAAATACAAAAACAAATGATGAATCGAGTTTACCATAATAAATCAATATTATTAAATAATTCCAATTAATAAATCAACCACTAAATAAAAGATGCAATAGCCATTATATCAATTTTATTACTTGTAAATTAACAACTAATATATTCGGTCTTATCGCTTAGATAGATATGACCTGATGGCTATAACATCTGCATAACTCCATAAATCTTTGTTGTTTTTGAAAAAAAAATTTCTCTCTAATACTTATTCAGTGAGATACTTTTATTTAATCTATTACACTATATACAAATAATATTTCAAAGAGAAAAACCAACAGCAATACTTTAAATATGTCACCTTTTAACTAATCAGCAATAAACATAATTAATTAAATGTATTAAAATTCTTTAAGGTTTAGGTAATCCTAATAGTTACAACTGAGTTGAATGTCATAATGAGAGTTTGTTGTACGGGTCCTACGTTCGAACTTTTATTAGTATGGTACTCTTTTAGCACTCTTTATCAAAACAGCGAGTTTCTGTTGTTTTAAATGACATATTCTGATTTACGAAGACGTTTGCTCTTGGTATATTTTCCAGACTTCTGACCTTCATGGTAGGTGTGCCGGTCACTAACGCAATTATTCCCACGGAAAGAAAAAATGCCATGTTTTTAGAAACGTCACCATGTATTTTATGGAGTGGAGTGTTGGAGTGAGAAACTTTTGGAGTTGATATTAAATATAAGATTATGTGCAACTGTTGAATATGTGAAATAAAAAATAGATACTATTATGTGGTAGTGAGTTCAAACAGAATAGTAAGAATTCAAGGAAGTCTGAAACGTGAAAATCTGTAAAATGTTGATTACATTACTAATAGTTAGGAGATGAAGAAGAGTGATAAATTTATCGAATTTGATTAATCAGTCAGTCTTCTCTATTCCTTAATCGCTCTCAAGAGCCAGTATCGCTCACCTGGGCCATGGCCGACATATTCAGTTAAAATAATCCCAATGTTTGAGGGCATCACTTTCAAATTTGTTAAAAGACATTTGATGTTATATTATCTTGAATTAAACTTTGTCCCCCACTGGAAGCTATTACGGATGGGGGCACATACTTACTGTCAACTTTCTGGAAGGGGACCATCTATGGACCATTGAGTCTAATTTTGGTTCCAATCGACTAAATGTTTTCAGAGGAGATGATCTTTAATAATACTTTGTGGTGGGATCCTAGGTTAAACTTTGTTCTCCACTGGGGCCATCTTGAATATGGACCATTGTTACCAAGTATGATTTTATAATTGGCCAAGTACTTTCAGAGCAGAAGATCTCTGAATGTTTTCCCAATCTACATATAAAATATATATATTACCCAATATAAAAACAATGCTCCCCGTTGGCGGAATCTTGGATATAGCATGGACCTGAAAAACCAATTTTCCGATGGTGGTCATTTTGGATATAGAGAGGACCTAAAAAAGAATTTTTTTGCAGGGGATCATCTAAGGACTATTAAGGTCAAGTTTGGTTCCAATCGGCCCAGTAGTTTCAGAGGAAAAGATCTTTGAATATGTTTTCCCATGGGGTCCAATATTAAAACTATGATCTCTCTGGCGGCCATCTTGGATAAAGCGCAGATCTGAAAAACATTTTTTTTTGCACAGGACCATCTAAGCACTATTGTGGCCAAGTTTGGTGTCAATTGGCCCAGTAGTTTTAGAGGAGAAGATCTTTGAATGAAAAATTTAAGCCGGACGGACGACGGGACAAAAAGTGATGACAAAAGCCTACCCTGGCTATAGCCAGGTGAAAACAAATTTCATAAAGGTTATAAAAGATAACCTGGCGTTTTGAAATAATAATAAATGACAAATTTTCCAGTAAAAGACAAGTGGAAAATACAGACACCTCATTACCCGACAAAACTGATTGTTTTAACATTTTTAACACATTAAATAAGTTCCCAGCCATTACAGTTTAAGATTACTTCTATGCTGACTTAACAAGACATCATGCAAGTTTTTTGTCAGTCTGATGATGTATTTATAAAATTTAGGACATGTTGATGACGTTGTGGAACAGAATGAACCTGAACAATAAACCAGTAATTGCACCTCATGTTTATTAATCATTAGGCAAGTCCTCCTATTAATAAACATGAGGTGCGATGACTCTTACTAAATTCATTACTCTAAAATTTAATGTAAGTGTTAAAATTCCGCTTTCAGAAAGTTTCAATTTAAAAAAAAAAATAACGGCAGACATAATTTGCTTTGTAATTTATGTTCAATTCCTATTGTTAAATTAAATACTTTATTGGAAAATGCAATACCATAGCATATTACAGTCCAATGTATGAAGCTGCTGGAATAATCAGCGCATTTTGCTACCACAAATTGTTTCCTAAAATTGATAAACTTGAAGACCATTAAAGATATTTCATTAATAAACCGTATATCAACAAAGAGATCGATCTTATTGATGTATCTAGTATATTTAGAGACTCAAAAATTATCAAACTTAATTATTTCTCCTTATTTTGATAATATGGAACCACCCATTATTTCTTATACTTAGAAAAAAAACTACAAGAGACCTTATTTTTAATTATTCATCTGTTACCAAAAATCCTAAAATTAATCAAAATTCACCCTTGACCTGAAATTGTGCAAGTATGAATCTAGTGGCCATGTTATTACAGGAGACCTCGACATCGTCCAGGACGAGGTGAAAACTTTTCTCCAAAAAGGACCCAAATATCGTCCCCCTTCAAAAATCATTTGAAGGACTGTCTTGAAGTCATTAAAAAAGCCGTCATGTCATTCTGTAAAAAGTGGAGTAAAAGAGAAAATGCGGATAAAAAATCATTAGACACTTTCTATAACAAATGTATGGAAGTTGTCGATATCAGAATAAATCATTTTGAAACACGTTATAAGCAGCAGAATACAATTTCTGCGATTTCAAAAATTAAACGGAAATTTAAAGATTTGGAAAAAGAATATATATTCGTTCCGGTAGATAAAGCTGCCAATAATGTGGTCGTTGTTTGACGTAAGTATTACATCGAGGTGCTTCGAAATAAAATTACCAATTCTAGTACATTTTAAGCTACCACGTCAACAGAAACACAAATAATTGATGATCACATTATAGCTACAGCTGGACTGAAAGCAACTTCTAATTATAAAAGCATTCCAACTATGTATTGGCTTCCTAAACTTCACAAAAAATCCTTTCAAATTTCACATTTTTCGGCATTAAGTAAATGTTCAACTACACATATTTTTGTTTTATTGACCAGTGCACTTACTACCATAAAAAATCGCGTCATCAACTTTAGCAACAAATGTTATAAATACAGTGGAATTAACTACTTTGGGAGTGTTAAAAATTCGGTAGAAGTTTTGGAAAGACTTCGATATGTTAATGAAGCATACACCTCTGTCGGTAGCTATGGTTTTTCTAACCTTTATACTACGTTACCGCATACACTCATCAAAGGGAAATTTTCGCATTTGATCAAATGTCCTTCAAAAAATCAGGATGTACGTACATCTGTTTCAATACATTTAAATCGTTTTTCAGTGACGACAAACATGTCAAATATACCAACTGGACTTGTCAGGAAATGGTAAAAGCATTAAATTTTCTCCTTGATAATATTTTTCTTCGTTTCGTTGATACAGTCTATCGGCAAAAATAGGTATTCCTATGGGTATCAAGTGTGCACCTCTCATAGCAGATTTATTTCTTTATTGCTACGAGTCACCATTCATGGCAAAAATTCAAAAAGACCCTTCTAATCAGCATTTAGTCGATAAATTTAACAATACATATAGATATTTGGACCAAAATTTGTCTTTAAATAATCCTGAATTTTCTAAATTTACAAATGAAATTTTCCCTGCAGAACTTACTTTAAATATATCAAATAGCAGCAATGATTATACTTCTTTTCTTGATCTTGATTTATCAATTAATCAGGGAAAGTTAAACACTAAGGTTTATGATAAAAGGGATGATTTCTACTTCCCTATAGTCAATTTTCCCCATCTCTACGGCGATGTTCCGTAAGCCTCTTCTTACGGGGTCTACATTTCACAACTCGTTCGATATGCACGAGTATGTAGTGATGTTTCTGACTTCAACGACCGAAATCTTTGTCTCACTGAAAACTTCTGCATCAAGGGTTTAGATATAATAACTTGATAAAAACATTCTCTAAATTTTATTATAGATACATTGACTTATTAAGAAAATTTGGTTCTACATGCAGGGCTCTTAAACATTAGGGCATTTCACATCCAAACTTCTATGGCAATGTCATTTACAAAGTGCATAAATTCAAAAATTGTCCTTCAAAACTTATTAATCCGTTGAACAAACTTATTCATAAAGGATATACATTTGTAAATACAGCATTGTTGTTCAATTTTTACTTATGGTTTTTGTTGGCAAAAATATTGATCAACTCCTAAATGCTTTACACCATAACTAAATTTTAACAATTTTCACATTGGCAGTATTTGGCATTGCACAATATCATGTTCTTCTTTCATAATTGATGATGTTGTTATACCTACCAAATCTATTTCGAAGTATTTCAATTGAAGTTTCATGTGTAAGAAGGCTTGAAATCATAGTGAACGGAAATTATGTCCATAGCTAGCTGTCAGTAACTGTTATTGGGTGTGGTTTGTTTCCATTGATTTATTCACTTTTTTACCTTTTTGGGGGCCATTTAGGGCTTCCTGTATGGTTTGAGGTTCTCGCTGTATGAAGACCGCACAGTGACGCCTGATGCTTTGTTTTGGGTCGTTTTAACCTGAATATTGGATATTGTCTCCTTGACATTTATCTCATTTCCTTTCTTTTTCGTATAAATAAAAATGTATAAAAATAATGTTCAAGATCTTCTATCACTGATCTAAGTACATTTTAACAAAAGACTTTTTATGTACATTGGGTGTCGTATCTGCCCGTTGTACGTCGGCAAGTCAAACACTTTCAAATGCATCGTTTTTTTTTTTTTTTTTTTTTTTTTTTTTATATGAGAACAGAGCATTTGATGATTAAGTGATCTTACCCTGTATGCTACAAATGGAATGACAAAAAATGTTCATTTATCATGCGACCAAAAAAACATTTACATATCTCCGTGGAACTAATTTGTGCTACTTTAAAAACTGACGAAATAATGGAAATAAAAGAGATGAAAAAAAAAACCAATTCGGCTGGTACAGATGACCGACTTTATCACATCGTCATTTACCGCTATAACGTTATTACCATGTAAAGTTTTGATAGTTTTTCTTAATTATCTTTAAGAGAAGCAAAAAAACTAGCACATGGACACCTATTTTCTTTTTTGATTTAAAAAACGGGTGTCCGAGAAAAGACTCGGAAGAAAATTATGAAGGAAAATCAATAGTCAATTTCTTTACATAACCATTCATTCCATTAATAAAGGGAAAAAAAATGCATTACCTAACTTGTTTAAATATATTTTATCTTAAATCTATCTAAATGCGATGTAATGAGCAATACTGGTCAAAATCTGTTGGAAAAGCAAAAAAAAAAAAAAAACTAGCATATTGACACCTATTTTCTTTTTTGATTTCAAAAAAGGAAAAAGGGTGTTCGAGAGGTGACTTGCAAATTTATGAAGGAAATATCAATAGGCAATTTCTTTACATGACCATTCATTCCATAATTAAAGGAAAACAATTTGCATTTCTAACTTGTTTTAAATATATTTTATCATAAATCTATCAAAAGTGCGATGTAACGAGCAATACAGATCAAAAACAGAACTAAAATAGACCAAGTTGTTTAAAAAAACGATCATTTCAAAATATCAATGAAAAACGCCAATTATTCGGTTTTACCAAAAAGTTTTCGATTTCGAATGCTAAATATCTAAATAAAAAGATAAGTCATGCAGGTATGTTTTTCCTTTCTCATTTGGAATGCTGATATCAAAATTGACTATATGACGAATTTCCATGAAAAATCCTTATGCTATAATAGTTTATCATATGCCCTTTATTCTTTGATTCCGGTTCACTTCATACAGAAATCAGATTATGGTAGAGACCTTTTCAAGAATTCTGCTGAGGAATATAATAATGTGACTGGAATTGAGTGCAATGGTACGTCATACTTTCTAACAGCTGCATTATTCATAGATAGTGGCAAATAATTTTAAATTTCAATGCAATTTGCCGCTTGAATATATCTGCAAGTCAACATAGTAATTAAAACTAAAATATGACAATCTGAAGATGATATACACAAATCTTTCTTGTATTTGTTCAATTTTATCAAAGGCGGGGTCTGCCATTTGTGATCAAGTCAAACTTTTAAGGTTTTTTGCCATGAAAGGAAGTGTTCCTTCCCATTTTTCACGATCGATTCTTATTTGACCACATTGATTACAAAAAGATATCAAGGCAAACATTTTCAATATCCAAAATAAAATTAAAAAAATGCAATAATGAATTTAATTACCATCACAATGCGTTCCATTCCAAGAACCCGCACATAAACACATTGCTGTGCCTTCATCTGTTAACTGACATGTACCGTTATTGGAACAACAGAAAGTACTACACGGATCTGTAATAATAGGAGAATAGTCTTACATATTTTGATTATAAGTCAAAAATTGTGCACAACTTATACATGTATTCAATATCATAACTAATTTTAATGGGTTTTATTACTCGTAACTTAGAAATGTATCTTAACATTCCACGTTTTTTTCATTTGAAAACCGAGGAGAGCAACACTGTAGCCTTCGGGCCGTTTGTAATCCTCTATAAATGAATAAAGCATTAAATATGTATTTTCACTTTAACATATGTATTTTTTTAAAGGCAACCAAAACGAGTACACCTTGACCACAAAAGGCTTAACAGCATTGCTATGGTGGAAATTTAAAAAGAAACAGGCATATCTACATCAAAAATGCAAGGATATGGAGTAAGTGCATATAAGACAAAGTCTCTACAAATACTTCAACAAAGAGCTTTTTCATACTTCATAGTTAGTTCAAGACGGCCCATATCACAGGTTTGAGTAAAATTAATTACCAATTGTCGAACAATATCACATCCTTGTTTTATTAAGCCCATGGATGCATTATCGTCAATAAACATAAAATTAACTGGCAAAGTGCTCTTACATGTATGTATTCTGTTACCAATGGGACATTTTTACTTTAACAAGCGTCTAACATTGTGTCTTTGTTAACTAAGGGATACGGTCTCATAGTTCTTTGTCAAAATAAACAATCAAATTGCAAGGTTAAACTGGATGATTCACTTCAGCAGAATATAATATTCTATAGTTTTGGGGGAAGGGTAAGCGTAATCCTTGAAAAGGCTTTTGTAAGGCAGTGGAATTTGTGAAAAATGCCAATAAAAATGGGCATGAAAGATTTGATACGTAATTTGATGTCTTTATGTGAAAGCCAAAACTAAAAGCATGATATGTGATTTTATAAATTAAAAGTGTGATTAAGTAAAAGGGTGGCCCCTGCAGTACCCATTATTTTTTTTTTAAATAAAATGTTCAGTGTAGACTGGAACTTTACCTGGTGAACATTTGTATTTTGCTAATAAAGTTCTTCCCTGTTGACAATCGCATGCCGTTTCATTGAAGGTATCACCATTGCATGGAAAAGTACAATTCTTTTTCCCATCACACTGCTGTTTAACTGTTTCTAATGCGTCTGGTATTTGACAACGCCTCCTTCGCCCTTTAGAAGGAGTTCGGCAGAAGTATTTAGCCTCAAGAACTTCTATTATTTCACCTTCGGGGCATTCTAAGTCTGCAGTGTCACCATTCTTGCATTTTTCTATGCTAACTGTCAAGAAAACAAATTATTATATGTATTAAAACACTTAGCGAGGAAGCATTAAAATGTTTCTAAATGCAGCACATTAAATTTGAAATGGTAGTCATACATTATGTATTCATTTTTTTTTTGTTCATATCATTTTAATTTGGATACAGTACCTTTTACTTACTAAAAGAGACACGCAATTCTCTCCATACATGAACAAAAACATTTACTTATTATGAAACTGTAAATAACTGTTTCATTGTAAGAAATTTTTTAGTTGGTGTATGGAGAATGTCATTTCAATTATTGCAGTACGAGTCATAGTATCACAATTTTGAGTTAATAACTCAAAGTTATGAAAGAGATAAAGAGACAAAATTAAGTCTTAGTTTCTCATAAATATGAATGATGATATTGTGCTTATGCATTATTATCTCATTATAAGGGTAAATATCTTATAAATATGATTCATATGTATGCTTTCATTGGCGGATCTAGGGGGTCCGGGGGTCGGAAACCCCCTTTTTGGACAATCATGTATTTTTAATGAATATCCTTATATTTTACTAAGAAATACCCAGAAAAAAGTTCATGTCTCGCTCCGCTCGGCGTTATTTTCTTTCACCTCTCATTGGACCCCCCCCCCCCTTTTTTTCAAATTGCCTTCCATAAGCGCCTGGCTTTCTTTGTGATTCTTGTCATATTTTTATTTTGAATTTGTAACAGCGACCGAAAATTTGACATAAGCAATAAAATGTTTAAGGAAAACAACTTTGTCAACAACATGTGTAATGAATTAATTATCTTAGGAAACATTTGAAATTGAATGTCAAATCTTGAATGAGAAAATTTGAAGTTCAAAATGTGATTGCAAATTATTTGGTTGAAGAAGATTATTTTGATAAATCTGTTTTGGAGACTTTAAGCATTCAAACAC
This sequence comes from Modiolus philippinarum, assembly GCA_002080025.1. Taxonomy (NCBI): domain Eukaryota; kingdom Metazoa; phylum Mollusca; class Bivalvia; order Mytilida; family Modiolidae; genus Modiolus; species Modiolus philippinarum. The sequence continues at coordinate 32,281 of MJUU01033888.1, read as the reverse complement.
TTGATTTGGAAATTAAAAAAAAAATTAGAAATTCAGAAGGAATTAGAAATCAGAAAATTAGAAATAGAGGGACAGGAAAAGAAAGAAAATTAGAAATTGAACAGCAGGAAAAAGAAAGAGAGCTCAATTTTCAATTAGAGATGAAAAAATTGGAATTAGCTGAAAAGAATCAGCACCTTTCTCAGAATTCTCAGACATTTGATGTTGCTAAAAACATCAGGTTGGTACCTCCTTTTCAAGAAAAGGGTGTAGACAAATATTTTCGGCATTTTGAGAAAAGACATATTAAAGGAAAAAAGCTCAGAATTTAAAGTGGCAAAAACATAATTGGTCAATGTTATTACAAAATGTGTTAATTTGTAAGGCCAGGGAAATTTACACACAGTTATCGGTAGAACCGGCTTCAGATTATGACACTGTAAAAGAGTTAATTCTTAAAGCCTATGAACTGGTCCCTGAAGCTTACCGCCAAAAATTTAGGAATGCAGAAAAACAGAGTGACCAAACCTATGTAGAGTTTGCTAGAACAAAAGAGAAATTATCTGATCGGTGGTGTTCATCAAAGAAAATAAATAACAATCATGAGAAATTACGTCAGCTAGTTTTAATTGAAGAATTTAAAAGGTGTATTAGTACTGACATTAAAACTTTTATTGATGAACAAAAAGCTGAAACTTTGGAAATTGCTGCACGTTTAGCTGATGATTTTTCACTTACACAT
>MJUU01033888.1:0-26603 GCA_002080025.1 Modiolus philippinarum | reverse complement strand
TGTAACTTGTTTACAATAAACAATGGTCAAGGTTATTACACCTTAGAACATGTGGAATATTCTAGAATTTAAATTCAGATTTTAACACATAGATTTTTCTAGAGGTTTTCCTTACATAATCATTTTAGTCATGTGATAATTAGTTGATTAGAATGTTCTAGTTATATCCTGTGATGATTTTTCTGGAAAGAATAAATGTATTTATATAAGGTAGCTGAAAAGTCAGTCAGTTAAATAAATTAAATATTGTAAATATTTGAATAGTGCATTTTATTCATCGTTTTTACTTTGTACGGCCTTGATTATGTAATTTTTTTGGTCTAGTGTCTAGTTATTATGTAACTTGTAACTTGTTTACAATAAACAATGGTCAAGGTTATTACAGCTTAGAACATGTAGATTTTTCTAGAACGTTGACTAAATATTTAACACATAGATTTTTCTAGAGGTTTTCCTTACATAATCATTCTAGTCATGTGATAATTAGTTGATTAGAATGTTCTAGTTATATCCCGTGATGATTTTTCTGGAAAGAATAAATGTATTTATATAAGGTAGCTGAAAAGTCAGTCAGTTAAATAAGTTTATAAAGGTTTATACATGATTATCACGGACATCTTTTGTATTGGAAATCGACATCAATTATTGTGAATCTATTATCAACTATTTAGTGAGAATTAAAAGGATTATTCTGTTGCACAATTATTGGTGGATTCAGTGGACTATTCATCTGGATTATTACTTGGACTTCATTATTGTCAGATAAGTAATATATTGTATACTTAATTTGTAAAATAATTATTTTTGTCTTATTAAAATTGAATTTTGAGCCAATTTTGTTTTATCTTTGCTGAATTCAATTTACAATTATTAATCGGTCGTTTCTGCCACATAACAAGATTAGAAAAACGGTGATTCTAACATGGTACGCCCAAACCTGGTTCTCTAAAATTTTGATGAATTTCCCTGGCAATAAATGCATGCAATAAACATATAAAAATGTAGTTTAATTTTATTTTTGCTTAGTTCTTTAAATTAAAAATCTTCTTTTTCAGAACAAATAGATAGAAAGACAAAAAATACCAATTATTCAAATAAGTTACTTTTGAGTGTTAATTTGAAAACATGAATTAATTATTGAATACATCGAATCATTTAAAAAGAATATCTCTTATCTTCATAGCAGAGCAATATACTTATTTTTTTAAACATTTGTAAGTATAATAATTATTTATTGCAATTTGCGACTTTATAGTAATTTTTAGGTAGATCTATCTAAAATTAATTAATCACTAATTATTGTAATAACATATTATGCTATAACAACATCTATTGTTCTTTGCATGTTGAAATACCAAGAATATATAATTTCAAACTTTTGGAATTGGTAGAAGACACCCCTTAGGCTGCTTTGGTTAATTGCTTGTACTCTATCAGTTTACAGATATCGTTTGATGTTTTGGACTGACAAATGTTTTAAATGTTTAGATTTTACCTGTGCTGATGGGAAATACATTCAAATTAACTGCTTCTTCGGTAATTTTATTATTTCAAACATCTTTCATTTTCTGTTATACTGTCAATTTATATAATAAAAAGAGGATAAGTGTCCTATTATCTGGCAAAAAGTCGGTTTAAATACGCTTGTAAAATGAATCCTTTGATCTTAGCATGGTTTAATACTAATAAAATGGAGGGTAACACTTAAACAGTGCATTATCTATCTGACGTCCCTTCATGATATATCTCGCTCCACAAAACACATTGAACCTTATGGGAGTGGTAGGAGCTACCAACAGTGCATTAATATAATGCAAATTTAGTTAATGCACAGTTGAAGCTTCGCCCCTTTTCACTTATTACATTCAACGGTAAGTGACTTCGAAAAAAAAAAACAACAGAAAGTATGTCAATAGACTGCTACTGCAACAAGTAATTTTGATAGCAAACGACTTTTTATTTTTCCGGTTTCTGAAAAAATAGGAATAACCTAGCTAAAGAAGCGAAGAAAAAATTTTAACACAAAATAGAATAAAACAAATATACCAGAGGCTCCAGGAGCTTGTATCGCTCACCCGGTTTTCAGTTGCCACAATCAAGGTAACAATGTAAGTTATACAGTTGATCTTCAGTTTCTCAAACTTTCGTAGGTCGAACACCTCCAATATCTTGAACTGTTTTTAAAGTCTAAATATGTTTTATTATATTTCTTTGTTGGGATTTTTTGCTAAAAAACGTTCTTGCTAAGCACCACTTTCGACACCAGTTTTGAAGTTGTGAATGGCAGTCAACAAACAATTTTCAACATCGGCTTTGAAGTCGCAACATCAATATCTATTTGGAAATCAAATTTCTTTGAAATCGGACAATGTTGAATTTTCCCGCCTTTTTTGGTAGCCATTTGAAATATGGTGGTCAACGAACATTTTTTATCATCAGTTCTGAAGTTGCGACATCAAGACCTATTTGGAAACCAAATGTCATTGAAATCGGACAATGTTGAATTTTCCCGCCTTTTTTGGCGGTCATTTTGAAAATGGCGGTCAACGAACAATTTTCAACATCGGTTTTGAAGTCGCAACATCAATATCTACTTGGAAACCAAATTTCATCGAATTCGGACAATGTCGAATTTTCCCGCCTTTTTTGGCGGCCATTTTCAAAATGGCGACCAAGGAACATTTTTCAACACCGGTTTTGAACTCGCAGCATCAAGATCTATTTGGAAACCAAATTTCATTGAAATCGGACAATGTTGAATAGGGTCTGTAAGTCTGGTCATGTAACACCGAGAAATCACGATAAAATTCAATTTGAAAAACGTTTCCCGCAAAAATATGACGTTGTGGGATTATGACGTCTTTATTGTTTGCTTGAAACGTCATATTTTTCTGTTAAAAATGCAACTTCGGGGTAAAAATTATGTACCCGGAAGTCCCAAAATTGGACGAGACTTACAGACCCTATTTTCCCGCCTTTTTGGCGGCCATTTTGAAAATGGCGGTCAAGGAACAATTTTGGAAAGTTCTGGAAATAATAGATGAAAAATACAAATTTTTTTTTAAAAAATCGGTGAAAAAAGGGCAATAACATCTACAAGGGTTTATGGGTTTTCTTCAAAATTTCAGGGTGGGTAGATCTTGATATGCTGAACATGTTTTTGCAATTTACACTTGACTTCTATCTGTTACACTTTTTGAAATAAAAAATGCAAAAATTTTGAAAATTTAACGGAAAAAGGACTAGAACTCCGAGTTGGGTTTCAGAATTTCTTCAAAATTACACAGTGGGTAGATCTCATCATGCTAATCATTTTTACCCCATGTCAGATTTTTTATATCTGTAAAGGTTTTAGAGTTATTAGCCAAAAAATGCAATTTACCCCTATGATCTATTTTTAGCAATGGCGGCCATGTTTTTGACCGGCCAACTAATCGAGCATAACTTTGAGAAGCCATACCCTGGTGATGATTCAGGCCAAGTTTGGTTACATTTGGCCCAGCGGTTTCAGAGGAGAAGATTTTTGAAATTGTTGACGGACGGACGACAGACGACGGACGCAAAGTGATGACAATAGCTCACATGGCCAGGTGAGCTAAAAATTATAAATAAAGCAAAGAAGCTTAAAAAAACTTCAATAATGCATTTTCTAATGATATAACATTTTTTTTCTGTTCAGCAGATCTATGTATTGCTGACTTCAGAATTAAAATCTCCTTGCCCCAGGAAAAACGGAAAGGTTTTACAGTCACCCAATGATCGGAACAAAAGCGCCAAAATACTGGGGCAAAACTGTTGGTATCAGGGCATCCTTCACAAAATGGTGGTTTTCTGTTTATCGACTGATAATTTTGCATTATGAGTAGGTGGGTAGGTTTATTTTTTCCTGGCAGATTTCAAAAACAGGTCAATTTTAAATGAAATAGTGCCAAAAAATAGTTTTTTTAATAAGAATAAACATTTTTTGAGCAGGTAGGTTTTTTTATCATTAGGTCGATAAACAGCAAATAATTCTTTAAGGTTTACTTAAATATATTGCTGAGCTTGCCTGTGTATTAGAGAACTATGCAAATCAAATCTGTTATTGTTATCTAAAATAAAAGAGCATGAGCGTAGCAAATTAATTGCAGTTCTGATTTTTTTACATGTGCATACATGTATCGTAATATTAAACTTTTCTCTCTGTCGCGTCTGGGTACTGTCTAAGTATAAATTCCCATGTTCTTGATGTAAGTGGTTGATAACGTCTAAAAACAAAGATTGATTGATGTGCTGTGTATATAGAACTGTTCATTGTAATGTCTTTTAAAGACCTCTGGTACATTGGTTGTTCTACGTAATTCTAGTGGATCGCCGAAGTGTAATTTTTGAATATATTTAATTTTGTTATTTTTTAACTAGTGGATATGCACAAATAAAATAAATAAAAATGTACAAATGAAATAATAAAAAGTGCATAAATGAAATCGCATCTAATCTAAAAAGTGCGCAAATGAAATGAAGCCAGAGCACGGGCTTAGCAATCTGGAGGTTGTCGGTTTATTCTTCCATTGCGACAGCTGAAAATGAAGCCGTAAAAATCCCGTGACTGTTTTTTATTTATATACATAGTTGTATGATGGCAAAAAATGGGAATTTCAAAGGAGGATCAGGCTTGATTATCGCAGCATTTCACGATAGAGAAGTGAAAATTGAAGGCAAATTGTGAAAATTAGCATTATATCAAAAAAGTTTCGTGTGGTTTTCATGGAATAATCTAACAGTAGTGAAAGTACCTCTAAAAATTATGAAAATTGCGGTCTTCAGAACGAAAACTTAAATACGAAAAACTTACAACAATCATCTTCCTCTGAGCTGCCACCGCTACTGCTTCCACCTCTGTTTCCACCTCTGCGCGCTGCAAAGCAATAAATTTTGACAAAACAATAAAATTACACAAAATTGTGTGGTGTGCAACACATGTTGCGTCAAGGACTTAATTGACGTCATCCTTCATAATTTTTTTTTCTTAATGATGATAAATGCAGTTCAGGATGTAATGTATTCTCTTGGGGTTTCAGTCTCGTTCAAATCTCTTTTCTCGGCCTTCCAAAAAACGCAAAATAATTTTTTCAGTCAAATATATAGTATTGTCGCCAATAGAACAGGTCTTCGGTTTGAGGAGCTATGGCAAATTTTTATATTGCAACTTTTATATGGAGACTATGGGTATTTTCACAGTGATGAACTGGGAGATGACAGTTTTTTAAAGAAAGGTCAAATCTTTTACAAAATTGATGTTTGTGTATTTTCTTGTATTTTTAAAATGTGTGAATTTTACAAAGATTTTACTATTTTCACGACGGGCATTTGATTGTTTTATGTTGAGAGACTTCTTAAACATTGACATTGTAATTTTTTTAGCTTTGTTATAGTTGTTTATATAGCTTCTTGTGTAAATAATTTTAAGGACGCAGTTACCCCGACAGTACTTGCCCCCGATGTCAAGGGGTAGTTATGACTTATGACATCTTAACAATGTGGAAACGTTGCAAGAAAACTTGATGCTAGAAATCGATATTTTAGCCAAAAAAAAATGCCCAAAATTGGCCAAAATTGATGAAATTGCACAAAAACGCCAAAAATGGGAGTTTCTAAATGCTTATATCACAGAAACATGCACACAAACCTATGGTTTTATCTTCAAAAGTGATTTTTTTCAGCGTCTTAGCAATATAAAAATGTAGGTATCGAGAAAAACTTGATGCAGGAAAATTTTGACCCCTCAGGAGAAAACATCCTTATGGTAGCCACTTCAATATTAAAAAGAAACTTAGCTGAAACTTAAAGCATTTACATTAAAACAAAGAACTTGGAACGATTTAAAAATCAAGTGTTTGTCTTCGTATTTGAAAATACCTTAACTATTCTTTTGATATGCTTCACCTGGTAAGATTTTACAAAAATACCCTTAAGGTATTTTTCTTGTATTTGATACTGTAGTATATTATGTATTTATAATCAACGTGGCCGCTTTAGATTGTCAATTTCTGTATTTTATTAATTTTGCCTTTTAAAAAGATGTTTTTCAATTTAAGATAGTTGAAAATTTTACATTTCAGCATTCTGAAAATATGCAGATTCGCAGGCCAATAATTACATTATAAAAGCGTATTTTAAGTAGTTAAATTATCTCAATAATGCCGCGTGTTGATTAAAAATTAACGAAATATTAAAGCCCATTTTGATTTAAAAACAAAACTTTAAAAAAGTAATTAGTTGAATAGAAATGTTGATTTTACATACCTTGTGAAACTGCACAACACGTGATTACAAATAACAAAACCACACTAACTGTCTTTTGTGAAGCCATATTTGTAGCTTATATACTTTCAGCTTGAGTTTTTCACTTTTATAATCCTTGTTTTGCGCAAAACAATTTTTTTCAACCAATCAAAAGGCATAAATAAGTCATTCAACGATTCACGATTATTTACAAAGAAATTGTTTTTAGATATAATTTTAGGCCAGTCATCATCTTCAAGTTGTTAAGAAAAAAAAGTAAACAATCATGTTTAAATTGAAATTTTAAATTAAATCTTGTTTCTACCCGGATATTTTTCTACACCATCAAAGTCCATTATTACAAAAATGAAAGATACCATCTTCATTTGTCACGAGTTTAAGATGAAATCGTCATTTTAAGGTGTTTACATCAATTTTACAAAATTATATACAAATAGCTTCCTCGAGAATTGGACCAAAGTTCTTGCCAACTGCAAAACTTCCTCGGAAGGAATTAAAACACAGCCATTTTTTTTTTTAATTTAATTCAAATTGAGATTAAAGACTGATTTCTACAAAAGTACACAAAGTCATGTAACTTCATATAATATTTTCATATAAATAGTACACCAAGAGACTATCGTATTTTAATTGCTTCTAAAAGTGTAGGTCTTTTAACGATTTATGTTGTTTAAATGCGTTTTTTTGTAACTCATCCAAAAAATTAAAAGGCAATGCATAAATTTGAAATTATTTTAAATATTGATTTGGTATTCTACATGAACTCGAAGCTTTATATACTTGTGTGAGATCACTACCAGACAGTAATATCGTTCAAAACAGGGCTGTTGTAATCCGTAGGTCAACATATAAAGTGGTATTAAAAAATACGTCCAGTTCCTAAATTTATAAACTGCCCCTTACACTACTATGAATATAAAATCATCAGAAATTATATATATATATATATATATATATATATCTCATGTTCATTTACTCCATATCCTTTCGTAAAATACATAAAGTATCTATTACTATTGAAATACTAAAAAACAAGATTGTTACGTTAACGTCGATATCAAAAATGAAATAGTTAGTTACAGTTATATATATGAAGCGTTTCAATCTTAGTTACACAAACGTTAACGGAATACGGAACCCCGAGGTAGTAACTCTTGCATAATTGAAGGCAGAGCAGGTGCCTGTAGGACTTAACTGGATTTTTTGGTACACACAAATAAATCAAAAATTCAACTGATGGTAAAAACATTTATTAATCATCCATAATGAGCAAGAAGGAACGATTTTAGTATAATTTACCATGTTAACTGTTGTCAATTAAAATTTATTTAATAGTTGTCATGCAACGAATGTTATGGTACACTTCTTGTAAAAAATAACTTGTTTTTAATCTTTTGTAGGTATATTTATATTTTATTGTTCAATGGATCAGGAGCCAGACGTCACTAGTACTGAGGCACTCATTCCGCCTACCTTAAGGAGTTCCTATTTCGAAAGTGCTCTAATGTCCTGCTTTTACTTAGACGCCAATTCAAACCAACTTTGAAAGTTGCACTGACACATTGAAATAAAAAAGTTTAAATTGTTTATATATGCAAAAGAACGACATTTATGTTTGCACTTCAGCATACGGCTGTGTTCTTATATATCAAATTAAAAAAAGGAATTCTTTCAGAAGGCCAAAAAATGACTACTCAGAAGAGTCAGATATCATCCACTGGTCAGCAGTTTCACTAACTTTAGAGTGGTTTCAGTTTTTCAATTAATATTTTGAAGAAAGTATTGACTGCAGCATATTTTTATTGAAGCGCCATGTTGAAAATGTGCGCCCGGTCAACACTTTCATAATCCCTATGAAACTTCAAAAATAATGCATTCAATTCTTATAATTACATTGTAAAGCATAAATAAAAAAAAATTATTTATTTACAGGAAACTACATCATGTACAGTGGGATTCTTTTTTTACAAATTCATCCACAACGTGAACATGTGTTCAGATGTGTTTCATGGGAATTGCAACTCCAAATTGATATGTTATGTCTATCAAACTGACGGAATTCAAATGAATAGTCATGAAATGTAATTATTTTGAAAAAATAATTAAACGGGACTTTCGAGTTCATTGCCTGTCATTGAGATGGGTTTTTTTTTACACAAAAGATCAAGTATTACTGTACATTTTATCTATGTAGAGGCAGCGCCGTACTAGAAAGTGCATCTTCATTACTTATTCATTAGGTCAGAAATTAATTTTTTAGCGTAGAGGCAATTATTTCCACCTTTCATATTTTGAAGTCCCATTTTAGATATTGAGACAATTACGACTTAATCATGTTTTATTCTGGTTTCTCACTGGAATAAAATATGGATTCTTCACAAACTTTTCTATGATAAATGATAAACGTTAACCTTTAATTTACTAAGATACATATATGTACTTATTCCATCGAACTTATAACATCTTCATTATTGTTCATAATTCGTTTTCGACGAAAATTAGCAATTTACGAATTCATGTGGCCTTTGTAAGGAAAATAGCTAGTACATGAGTAACGATATCACCTCAAATAGTAAGTGGAATTTTGCCTAAGTGAACTTTCAAAATTCTGTGTTATTAAATGTTGTCTTAATTGTCTAGGGGACATAAACAACCTGTTTACGAGTTATTATAACACAACTGAAACGAAAAGGTCAATAACGCATGAACGGACTGATACATGGACAATATTCATTTTATCACACTTTACCATAAACAGATATTTTTCGGGATGTTTATAATATCGACGTACAAATGTAGCCAAGGATTGGTTTATTTTGAAGATTGGTTTGTTTCATATATTGGTCTCATATGATGAGCAAAGAGTGATATGAAAGGGACCAGGGGAATAAAGCACAATGAATTTGTGGACAACATGTGCAGATATATTCTTATCTTATTTACCCTGAATCTTTTTCAACATTACTATAAATAAAAAAAAATATATAAATGATGATAAAAAGATAAATTATAAAAGAACGAAGAAAACTCAATCATTCATTGATCGTCTGTGACGCGTTTGTTGTAGCTAACACGCTAAATTAAAAGTAAAAGTGAGCTTTATTATAAAGGGGATCCTCTTTTATTTTTCTAAGCATAAAAATTTACTAAAAACCGAAATTTCTTTTTGTCTTTTCGAATATTATTAAACAGCAATAAATTGAAATAATTCATTCAATATTTTGAAATTTTCCTTTGCATTTAATAATATAAGGGTTTCCATTAAGAACTCTTTAGACTTTAATTTTTATCTTATCGATATAAAGGTATACTATTTAAAAGAGCTTGACAAAAAGTGTCTTTCTGTAATTCTAATTCACTTTTGTTTGTGACGCTAATTTTGATTGGATGGCGTCAGAATTTTGAGGTAATAAAATCCACGATTTACCGTCGGAACCAATAGCGACGTAATGGCGCAGACGCACACCAAACTTCCTGTCATTTCAAAATAGATTTTGAATGATTTTTTCTTTCGGATTTACACTAGAATAGAGATAACCAAACTGTATTTTAGGATCCTCAGGGGTATATCTAAGATTTTACTGTCGGAAACATCCGTTTTCCATCTCCGCTGATGCGTCGCCGGAAAACTCAGTTTGCGACAGTAAAATCTACGATTTACCCCCCTCAGATCCTACAATACAGTATGGTTATCTCTTAATTTTCATACAGTGGCGTTCTACAAATTAAAATCTTACGCCACAAGTTACAATACTCGTATACTAAATTGTGACGTTAAAATTTCAACCACGACAATGAGAAAACAAAAAGCAAAAAATATATGAAAATGTTAGGAGGAAACTGATGGTCAAGCTAACGGTAAAATAAAAAATATATATGTTGCGAGACAAAGGAATGTCATATATATTAGACAGAATAAGAATATTAGAGAAGCTGACGTACATTGAGAACAACGAAGTAAAATTGTGGAACAATGTTAAAATCTTAAACATAAATAATATTTAAATCTAAAACATAAATAACTTGGCCTCCTCTATTTCGGTATTTTGTATTTATTTATGATTGTTTTATACTACTCATGTCCAGGCCAGGGGATTTTTCACCAAAAATAAACTTTGGACCTTTAGTTTAAACATCTCCCTCAGTTTCTTGCATGTATTTAGCATACAATAGTAATATAATTAGTACAAGAACGGTTTTTGGGAGGTATTGGAAGACAAATGCCGTAGCCTAGAATCAACATGTCAGCAACCAGTAGTTATGTAACTAGAATTGAAATTACTAAGATATATACATACACTACTTGAATTGTGAGTATTTTCGTCCTTGTAAGCATTTTTTCCCGAAAATGACGTCATGAAACAGCCATTGACCTCCAATGCATTAACTTAATTGACATGCCATATTTGTATATTGCTGATAAGGTGATATGACTAGTACTGTGTATAGTAAAACACCATGGATTTTGTGATCTTTTTTTGCAAAAGTACTGTCTGACAATTCTATAGAAACAATCAGTGATTTAGTCACAAAATATCACACCTTATGTCAGTCATGCGGGACAACAGAAATGGAGTAATCATGTGTAATTTGCAATTACAATTATATGTTAGGTTCGCTTTATTATTTTTTTATAAGTTATGTCTTGTATGAAAATCATATATCATAAGGAAGAATCTTGGGTATTTTATTTATGAGATAAAATCACGTGACCACGCCCCTTTTGGGCGAATTACTTCCCTTTATAAAATTTTAATTTCGAAAGTACTTCTCAGTTTTCCGGATTATTTTCATACTACCCCCGTCTTTTTTCTAAAAGTTATCTTCTGTAATGAAAATTTTTTATTGTAAGAATTTTAAAACATAAAATTTGTGGTTAAAACACAAGTGGGTTAAAATCGGTCTACAGAAGGATTTCTCGTCGCTAGAAAGCTTGGAATTACACATTTTGAATTCCATTTGGCCGCGAATTTTCATGAGTAGGTTTAAAAGGGACAACTGTTTATGAATCTATGTGCAGTTATATTTCACCGTCATATGCGGACAATTTTGCTACATATTTATCTTTGATATGTATTTTTTCTGTCAAAGATAGCTTACCCGGCAGTTTAACAATGGCATCAGACAAAATGTCATGATACCGCTTCGAATTTCAAACTTAATTGATCGGAATTTTTATTATTACAAATTAGTATCTATATATAGAACTGATGAATCTTGCTAGATGCGGACAAATATGTTCTGAAGTGTATCATTCGAGAAGTTTGCAAAATTTCAATATCTCCCCTATGCATTTCAAGTAAACATGGTCGACAAGAAAGAGCTACATGATGGCCGCTATGCAAATTAGTAAAGTACCCCTGATTCTGCCATATGTGTTATTACTTGTAATCTTATGTGTATGATTTCGAATGTAGAAGTAATTAGTTGTGAATTATTTGTACATATTTTCCTTTATAAAACAGCAGTCACTTGTACAAGGACATATAGTCCTGAAATTCAAGCTAATGTAGCTTTTTCACATGTACTTTTATTGTAACTACACTATAGCAACAATAAATACAGATTAATACATGGGCATTTCCATATTGGCCTAGTTATCTTCCCGAGACACCCATATTGGCCCATTCTATAACCCTATAATATAATAAAGTTACAGAGCAATAACTTTTAGCACGTAAGGACAAAAAAATGCATATTTTTGGTTCTTTCTACAAAAGAGTCAGTACATTGACCACAAAACCTCCAAGTTATGGACTGAACAGAGAGACATAATGAGTATTATAAATAAGTACCCCCTGAATATAGTTTGAGAAGAAGTTATCTTTCCATTGACATTGACAATTAATATAAACACCTGATATCATAACCCATTACACATTATTAACCAAAAGACAATTAAGGCCATAAAAATGTTAACAAAGTCCGCCACTTATATATATTCCCCGCTCCTAAATTTGATTCCAGAAGTAAAAAAAAATTACAAAAAATTAAGATAGCTGGTGCATAATGGCAATTTGCACTGAACATTCTGCGAAAGTTTCAATGAAATTCATAAAGTGACCTATGAAGAGTTATCGCCAAAAAGTGTGTACCCCTATGGCGGACGCAATAACGAATGGACGGATTGACGAAAGGACGAACTGACACTATGATCACTACAAACCGCCCGATAAAGCGGGGTATAGAAATTTGAAAGGTTTAACACCTGCACAGTTACAAATAACTAAATACCGAAGTTACTGTGGATTTATTTTCTGCATATGCGCATTTCGACAACTTATGTCTCTTCAGTGCAGATAAAATCTAAACGTTTGGAAGAGCAAAAGAAGATGTCCTCGACCTCCAGACAATAATAATAGGTGTACAGCTTTTCGAATAACAAACTTAGAAAAACTGCAAACTTTAATCTTTGATTCAAGAATTAAAGAAATTTTATCAAATGTTGTCTCTTGTAATTATGGGAAAATCTAAATGCACATGTACATTGTAAATGAAGTTTTACTTTTACCAATTCTTGATCAAATGCTTCATGTTTCAAGCGTAAATTTAGCCAATAGGGAAACCAGTGTTCTTGTACAAGTTCTTTCTTTTTAGCTCACCCGAACTTAATGGTCAGTTTGAGTTATTTCCATCACTTGCAATTGGCCTCTATCGTCCGTCGTCTGTCGTTCGTTAAACTTGCATATTTTCATTAACTTATCTGGAACCACTGAAGCAAATTCAACCAAACTTTACCGGATAACTAAATACCGAAGTTACTATGAATTTTAATTCTGCATATGCGCATTTCGACAACTTATGTCTCTTCAGTGCAGATAAAATCTAAACATGTGGAAGACCATAATGTCAAAGATTTTAAAAACTGATAGAGAACAAATTACCAAATATGATCGAAATAGGAAACCAATATCAGCTAAGGACAGAGCTTTGCATGAGGGAGATACTCCTTAGTTTCAACAAAATTTACAAAAATTAGATATTGTATGGTTTTAAATAGAATCGGCTTTCGGGTCAGCACCGAAGTACTGACTACTGGGCTGGTGAATACCCTCGGGGACTAATAGTCCACCAGCAGAATGAGGTATAGAGGTCCTCTACAAAGATTGCACATTTCGTTCCGATTCATAAAAAACATGGCCGTTAGGGCAGAACATAGGTTTAAAATTAGAGACCCTCTAAAAAATCACATTTTCATCTTCTCCTCTGAAAGCACAGAAGCAAAGTCAACAAAGCTTTTCAATGATATATAGAAGGCCCTTCACAAAGATTGCTCTTTTTGTTCTCTGTCAGTTTTTAAACATCTTTGAGTTTATGGTCTTCCAAACGTTTAGATTTTATCTGCACTGAAGAGACATAAGTTGTCGAAATGCGCATATGCAGAATTAAAATTCACAGTAACTTTGGTATTTAGTTATTTGTTTCGCACGGCCGCCAGCGCCGAACACAGGTTTAATATTGAATCCTGTATATAGGAAATTTTTTTCCATTTTTTCTTCTGAAAGCAACAAAGCAAATTCAACCAAACTTTACAGGAATGTTGTATGAAAGGTCCTTTATAAAGATTGCTCATTTCGTTCCGATCCGACAAAAAATATTGTTGCCAGCATTGAACCTGTGTTTAACATGGACCCTATAGGAAAAATAACATTTTTATCTTCTCGTCATAAACCACTGAAGAAAATTGAACTTAACTTTACAGGTATGATGTATGGTAGGTACTTTGCAAATATTCATCATTTTGTCCCGATAAGACAAAAACATAGATGCCACCATGGACCATAGTTTAACATTGGACCCTGTTGGGAAATAATCTTTTTCAGCATCTGTTCTGAATCTATTGAATGGAATTTATGTAAACTGTATAAATGATGCATGGAAGGTTCTCCACAAAGATTGCTTATCTCTTTTTCTAAGCAGCAATAAACCTATCCCTCTAGCCTATGGAGTGTACATTTCAAAGTTGATTCGTTAATGTCAAGCATGAAGTTTATACAGACGTGATTTCTTAGAGCAAAAACAACGTCCCAAAGCTGCCAAGTAAGTGATTTGTTCAGCCTTTGTCACTTTAATCATTTCTAAAATTATATGGCCGTTACCATGACATCATTGACAGATATGACGTGTATATGTCCTAAATGAAAACAGACATTTTCAACTAGATTTCACGTCACTCTTCAATGATTTGACATAACCAGTTTTGACTCAACCCTGAAATGACTTACTGAAAATGTGACGGGTTCCGGTAGCGGAGCGGGGCTTGCTTACCCATCCGGAGCACCTGATGTCACTCCCGGTTTTTATGGCAGTTCACACTGTCATTGGTTTAGTTTTTCGTGTTGTCTTATATATCATACTGTAAAAATTGTGTAATGTCTTCGTTAGTGAGATTTGTGCTACAGATTTGTCCTTCTGAATGTTTGATAACAAATTTACAAAAGCATTCCAAATTTTACCATGGGTTTTCATTGATTTTGTCCAAGTGTTAGAAAATGTCATTCCGCTACCAAACAGATCTTACAAATCTATTTATGCCCCGCTCATATTGTGACAGGTGTCGTTAGCGGGGCAGGACGTGCTTACCCTTCCGGAGCAGCTGATATCACTTCCGGACCCGACAAAAACATGACCTCAGCATTCAACATAGTTTAACATCGGACTCTATGCGAAAATCACCATTTCCATCACCTGCTCTGATACTATAGAAGCAAATTTATCAAAACTGTATTGGAATGATGTATGGAAGGTCCTTTACATAAGTTTCTAATTTTAATTAGATCTGACAAAAATGGGTACCAGTGGAGAACATAGATTATGGAAAAAACATCGCATTTGCAAGACTTAGAAGCATTTAACAGGTGACAGTGGACCTCTTGTTTTATTTTTTTTATTTGGCTGACCGTGTAAAAATTGGTCATCAGCTCTTGTTATATTTTCTGATTTGGCTTACCGTGTAAAATTGTTAATAGGACCCCAATGAACTCTCTGGACAAAATGTTATCGGACAATGAGCTTTATGAACAACAGGTTAATGGTCCGACATTTAAAAAAATCAGCACAAGGATCATGAGAGCTACGGTTGCGCCTCTAAACAACCTTACGTTGATATATTTGTCGACGACGGCGCCAAGAACATATGTTTGAATAGTCGTATTTGTATTGATAAAATTTAGCTGCTCATTAAATCTGTTCCTCTGATTAATGTTGTTTTCTTTTGAAAGGTGGAAACAGATCTTATAATGTAATTTTGGTTGTACATTATTGGTCTAATGGTCCCATCTGCATTTTTCCAAAATAAAATTGCCGTTACAGGCACACATAGTTTGACATGGAAAATCTTTTTGAAAGAAATGCCTTGGAGTACTTCGTCAGAATGTCTTCTGGACATGTCCCTTTAAGTATTAGATGAGCTAAGCAATGTTGACTTTTTTTCTGAATAAGCTAGCCAAGTCCGTTAGTTTCAGCTTCCGTTATATAGATGATGTTTTTTCATGAACCAGTCCTCAATTTAAGGATAAACTTCATCTTATATACCAAAAATGAACTCCGTTGTTCCATTTGCTTAATCTTACCATGTATTTATAGGGATTTTGTCCCATGTACATTTACTCCATATCCCTTTATTTGTTCATTCGCAATTGAAGATACTACTGATACGTCATCATGATAGCTTGACTTATTAACAATGAAAGGATATGAAGTAAAAGCACATGAGACAAAGTCTTCTCCGATACATGATTAAACCAAGCAATGGAACAATGCTTTCATTGTTTTTCTTCATCTTTAAGTCACTATATACCTCTTTATTGACAACTACGGACACCTGAAAACAAAACTTTACGATAAGCATGGTGATTTCGACTTTCCAATAGTGAACTTCCCGGGTTTTTTTCAAAGTAATATTTATCAATTATGGACTTTTTACGAAGTCAATATGTTATATATAGACCTGTTGGGTTAATATTGACCAAGGACGAAGTCCGAGGTCAATATATTTCTAACGGGTCCATATTTAACATATTGACAGAGTGAAAAGTCCATCATTTTTATATTGCATATGTATTTTTATGGTATCTAATTACATTTTTGTTGAGAAAGATTTTGTCAATACATCGGAATTTAATTAGAAATAGAACCCTGTTATTTGAAAGCGGGTGTGGGTCTGCCATCATCTAGAATGGGTTACATGAGTGCTCATATGATCAATAAATTCCGACATTTTCATTATATTTGCAAATAAAAAAAAATAAGTAAGCCATTTAATTAGCGTGTTTAAGTGAAGTGTGCAATAACAAAACATGTGACAACTGTTGAATATATATCTCATTGATTCCAGTGGTTGCTCTATAATACATTTCAATACCCCTTTTATTTCCTCGTCGGAAACTCCTATTAATGTGCAAAGCGTTTTAAAATATTTTTTAAAACATTTGTTCCCATTAGACCTTTCTTAGTGAAAACCCATAGTCTGAAAGTCCAACCAGACTTTGTAGCGTCAATAAAACTAAAAATAGAAACATAACGTCAATATACTTAAAAATAGAAACATAGCGTCAACATACCTAAATTTAGAAACAACGCTGAAATATACTGAATATTCTTAAAATCACGTGATCGTATTAGCCACTGAGATTAATAGAAACTTAAACCATATGTAATATTCGCATATCCCGACCTATGGCATCTATATTTCATAAATATTCGCTATTGTCTTGCATGTAGTTTGTACAGCGATTTTGTCAGCAGAGCAAATATACTGTCTCAATAACTTATACATCAATGTTATATTCAATTTCTACAGTGGTCAGCATGATATGACATGCAGACCGTTACATTCTCTATTTCATTGATGAAAGTTTATTACCGGATTGACAGTGTGACGGGTGCAACACGGGGAGCAGATCATGCTTTCTCTTCCGAAACCCTGATGATACCTCAAGTTTTTGTAGGGGTCACACTGCTAGTTCTTTAGTTTTGTGGATGTCATGTTCATTTTTTGTTTTTGTCATGGTCTCTGAAATCGTGTTGGATATGAATTACCGCATTTTATTTGTTTATTTCATTTTCGACTTTATGATTTTCCATTTTGGTCCTGGCATTCGTTTGGCGTTGTATGTATTCCAAATGAGTTATGCTGTCGGAACATTGAGCTGTCGAATCGATGACCGTAAAAGTTATAACTGTCAGACCAATTAGGTTTCCGGACAATGGGATATTGGAGCACAAATAGCTCTTTCGTACTAACGAGCTGTCGGAATGCAAAAACTGTCGCACCAATTCAGCTGTCAGACCAGTAACTGTCGGACTAATGATGTGAAACAAAAACTGCAATGTTGGAAGGGTTTTTACCATGCATTAGAAAACATCATCCGTCGGCGTAAGACATAACATATTCTTATATAGAATAATGGAAGTTTTGTATTTGATACAAGAAATATTGGCGAACAATTATCGACGAGCTCCCTGTTGGCGAGTCCATTATTGGAGCCATTATTTCTTGTATCAAAAACAAAAATTCTCTTATTCTTTTTTTTTTTTTTGGTAATTAACTAAATTATTTAATAGAAAACATTTTGAAATTGAATGTTTACTTTCAACAAATTACGAAATTGACTATTGATTAATAAAAGAATTTGTACGACCCGGCAAGAGTCGATGTATGTATCTTTGTTTCATTGGTTCTGATTGACAAAGTAGGCGTAGCCTAAGATACCTTTTGCCAACATTTTTTTCGCATTCGGGCAGAAGCAAATACTGAAAAATATTTTCTTCGTGAGATCAAAGGAAACTCATACAAATTACCGATAAATCTGTATATTGAAATATCAAATATTAATAAAACCTATACTAGAGGAGTACAGTAGAACGATAAGACTTGCAAGGTTTCCCTTAGTTTCAGTGAACATGAAGTTTTGATGATGGTGACCACATTCTGTTTGATGGGGTTGATCATTCTTTCGAGACAGATTCAATGTTCTCAGGTTTCTGTGATATATTTCTCTTAAAACGCTCGGTCGTTTATAAAGACTATTATTTAATTGTTATGTTTTCTAATAGGCACTTATAGAACTAATATTATTTAAAAACACCAGATAAACATGTTGAGTTAATGTACTTTTTAATATTGTAGGGTTTGAAGGTTTCTTGGACTTGGCATTTACCTGACTGCATGTCGGCATTTTCGGGGGATAGTAGTGAGACTATTTAATTCTTACTTCACTATGCGTCAGTTCTTCACAGCAAAACTTACATCTTTTTATATCATTCAAACCAATACCGAATCAACAAGCCAACGAAAAGGTTCGCAAAACCATCATGGTGCCAATCAACTCACAAATGACCACGTAATAATTTCGAATATATCAAAAGTGGGACTGCAACTTCGTAATTTTCGGGAGTTCGATATATAGCTAACTGAATTATTTGAGACAATAGGTGATTTGCAAATTACCGACTTTGCTCCCGTTCTAGAAAATTTTCACTCAAGATCATGTGACACAGGACAAGTTGTCACATTTATTGAAGAAACCTATATAAATCAGCATCCTGGCAAATGAAATCCATTCATGGATACATTAAAGTTAATTTCACTTTGATAAAGTTCACCAAAGATGAAGTTTTGAAACCATACAGATGAAGAGAAAATACTTCTATATTTTGGTTAGTTTACGTTCTATACATCTCGAGTAAGTCCAGTCTAGACTTGCTTCCCTTTGCATACATCGGCAAACGAATACCGAAGCAAGAAAGAGGAAAGGGGGAATTCTAAAATCATAAATTAAAAATCACGGCACTTCACAGACAACACGAGACAGTATGACATAAAAAATAAACAAAAATGAAGACGAACGCCACAAAACTAAAGCACTAGCAGTGTGAACCCCTATAAAACTGAGGTATCATCAGGTGCTCCAGAAGATTAAGCATAATCTGCTTTACGCGTGGCACCCGTCACACTGCCAGTGAAAAGTCCGGTTTTGTCACAGTCGGCGTTAGTCAGTCCGGTAACAAACTCTGGATCTACCCAAAGATATTAGATCTCATTTGTGAAATAGAAACATAGTAAAGGTCTGTCAAATCGTGGTGACGACCGTAAAACTTTTGTGGTGTATAAAATACAAAACACACCGAAGTTGCATAACAACGGCAGTAGAATACCGAAGGAACAAAGAACAAGATCACACTAATCAAAGTCCAGCAAAAGCAAGAACACCAGAAGACGGAAGACCAAAGACACCACATGCTGACAAATCACACGAACATTACATATACAACACAAAAAACTAAAGCACTAACAGTGTGAACTTTCAATAAACAATAGTGACATCAGGTGCTCCGGAAGGGTAAGCATGTCCTGCTCTGTATACAGCACCCGTCACACTGTCAGTGGGTCAATCCAGGGTAAAGTCAAAACCGGTAATGTCAAATCCGGGAAGACGTGAATCTAGCTGAAAATGTCAGTTTTTATTTGTGACACTGACATTTCATATCTATCTATGATGTCGCGGTGACGGTCATAGAATTTCTGAAGGGACGAAAGTAACAACGGCTGAACATATCCCTCATTCAGCATTTTTTTGTGAGAGTGCTTTTGCTCTTTCAACAAAGTCACTGTATGTGCATAAAAGAGTAAATTTCAAGGATTAACCTCTCATCGGACAGCCATGATCCCAAAGGAGTCCAAAAAGAGGTACTCATTTCCAAAACTATTGAAATTGGAAGCCAAATCCAGTACCAAGGACATCTACCGAATGCCATACACGGAATGAAGTCTCAGTATTCTTATTTGGTTAAAATTTGATAAAAATAGTTAATTTCTAAAAATAGTTTATTTCAGTTTTTATTTGTGACACTGACATTTCATATATATTTATGATGTCGTGACACTGACATTTCATATCTATCTATGATGTCGTGGTGACGGCCATAGATAGAATTTCTGAAGGGATGAAAGTAACAACGGCTGAACATATCAGTGTCAGAAAGGTAAAATTTTCATGTCGGACAAGTCTGACTATTTGGATTGTGAAAACACTCGAAGACCTCGGGTCCCCCAGCGGTGGTTTCGGCCCAATGGTTCAAAATACAGGTAAAATTCGAGAAGTCCGTTTAAATTGGCGAATGAACTATTTTAAGGGAAGAGATGATTAGTTTAAAAGTGTTCCACAGCTTTTCATTTTGATTTTACGAAAAAATTTTGATTCAGCAATTCTTCAACGAATGGAATAGAAATGTTATCATGGAAAGTGGAATTATAGATCGAATACCTCAAAACAATACAAAAGCAAGACAAAAAAGAAAACAAAGAAAACACACCAAAAATATTAACAAATTCTCCTAAAGAGCGAGTTTGATTTGTTCCGCCCGTGACACTTGTCAATGAATGGCACCTGTTTAGTCGGGTGTTTAACTCGAAAATTTATCTATTTTTGATTATGGATAGAATTATCTAAACAGTCTGTCTAATCATAAAGGTTAGAAACCACCAATTCATTTTCTTTTTTAATATTTTCTACTGAAATACCCATATTCAAATCTGTCTGGACAATTTATCTTAAGCTTAACCTGTATGAAACCATATATTTTCCGAAAGGTGCATATCTCGTCAACATCATATCAAAATTTCAGCATACCTTTAAAGCCTTCCAAGAGAGTTCCGAAGGTTGGAAAAACCCTTTCTATAAATATACAGGATTACGGCCAAAACATGACGCATTGATAGTATACCGGAAAACCCCTATGATAAGTACTCAAAGGATCATTCTAGTCAATTAACTTTGGTCTCAAAATAAGCCTGATACATCAATGTTCAAATAGGTGTATCAATATTTCATTCCGACATTTATTCTTAAAGGGGCAAGAATTCAAAGTTATATTTAGATTCTAAAAGAGCTACTTTTTCATTTGTTCTTGGCGCTGATTGGCTGAATCGGTGGTTTGACGACTTAACATGATATTAAATATTCCGAGGTGTAATTGCTGTACTTTTTCATGTTTTTTAGTTGATTTCCAAATTGTATACAGAAAATAACATCCTTTTCCAAATGTTTTCCTCATTTTCATCACTATTCAAAATGTCACAGATTTAGTGTTTTCAGTGCTTTGATCAGGCACAATCACTCATAGATGTTAAACATAGACACAAAACCAAATATTTTTCTTTTGTGTCATGAATTCTCAACCCATGTTTCAAACTAAGCCCTTAGACTATTTTTCTATCAAAATAAGGCTACAAATGTTCAAAGCTACCTTTAAAATTTTGAAATCATGCCACAAAATGTCACCCTACCCCAAAATTTGAGAAGATGCTTCTGAGGTAAATTTTGGTACTTGAAATGGTCTTTACCTTGGTTGTGGTCATAGAAATAGAATTTTAAATGCAGAAAATGATGCAAAAAGGTCAAGAAGACAGGGGAAAACCAGTTTTGTTTATTTTTTGAGCTTATGAAGAATATTAGGTTTGTGAGTTAGCCGAAAAGCCCGATATGAATAGGTACAATGATAGTATTAAAACTACTGAAAATCCACCCAAGTGCATTTATTTTCCTTCGGGTGATTAAATATATAATATATAAAGAAAATAACATAATAAAATAAATGCAAATTTATAAAAAGGGTGGCAAATTCATAAACTTGTCCCAAAATCAGATGATAAAATT
Organism: Modiolus philippinarum; assembly: GCA_002080025.1. Lineage (NCBI taxonomy): Eukaryota > Metazoa > Mollusca > Bivalvia > Mytilida > Modiolidae > Modiolus > Modiolus philippinarum. Next base: position 4,659 of record MJUU01033888.1, on the reverse strand, counting down.
TTGACTTTGCTCTTGTTTTGACAATGTGGACCCTAAAATGGCAATTTTACACTGTTTAGTAGAGGAACAGCATGATATTTTTTATTTCTGAGGTTCATGTTCACATCAAACTGCATATATGAGCACCATTCCTGCTTAAAACAATTATTGTAAACAAATCAGACAGATTTTTATATAAGGCATCTCAGTCAGAGTTGTCGCTTTTGTTCGCGACACCGAAGACATGAAATTTGTAAACATTGAACATATAATCAAAACAGTGGCAAATTCCTGTGTAAAATCAGCCTACATTTGATGTTTTTAAACTATTCCACACAGCTAACCCTTCTAATTTTGCACAAAATCATGAAAATGGCCTAAAAATGGCATTTCAGTGTCAAAATACAGAAATATTACATAACGACTGTTTTTGGCCAAAATTTTGGCACCAGCTGGCTAAAACTTCAATCTTTACCTAAAATTCATCTTACATACATGTTTTGCAACAATTTAGGCTATCAACAACTTTTTGTAACATGTTTCAAAATTTTCGCATATTTTGTGTTAAGGTTAGAAACCACCAATTCATTTCTTTAACATTTTCTACTGAAATTCCCCATATTCAAATCTGTCTGGACAATTTATCTTAAGTTTAACCTGTATGAAACCATATATTTTCCGAAAGGTGCATATCTCTTCAACATCATATCAAAATTTCAGCATACCTTTAAAGCCTTACAAGAGAGTTCCGAAGGTTGGAAAAACCCTATCTATAAATATACACGATTACGGCCAAAACATGACGCATTGATAGTATACCGGAAAACCCCTATGATAAGTACTCAAAGGATCATTCTAGTCAATTAACTTTGGTCTCAAGATAAGCCTGATACATCAATGTTCAAACAGGTGTATCAATGTTTCATTCCGACATTTATTTTTAAAGGGGCAAGAATTCAAAGTTATATTTAGATTCTAAAAGAGCTACTTTTTCATTTGTTCTAGGCGCTGATTGGCTGAATTGGTTGTTTGACACCTAAAGACACCTTCAAAACGTCTCTCGTGGCTGTACAACTCTGGCATGTAATGTCATTCGGTTGATAAAATTGCCCCTTGGAGTTAACTGTATTAAACTCGTAAGCAACGTATATTTTTGAAATGGATAGGAATATTGAACACTCGATCTATGATTAATAGTGAAGGGATATGGAGTAAATACACATGAGACAAACTATTACAAATATTTGGTGAAACTAAGCATTGGAACAACGCTTAAAGTTATTGTTGTTCTTAATTTCCATGTTACCATGACCATACATTACTATGATCGTGTTCATAACAATTAAGATTGACGGAAATGTATGTTTTAAGAAATTCACTAAGAATATACGTTTTGAATCATTTTATTCCAACTTTGTTTGCTGTTTCGTTTTTTACTATGAACGTCCTATCTGCAGAAACTCTGAAATAAAAAATATCAATAAAGTAAATAAAAGATCTGTGTCTCCCCTATATTTTCTGCATTAAGATCTACTGTTACCAACAACATAGATATGATGGAGCATTGATGGTAAACTACAATCACCTGTCAAACTTTTTTCAAAATTCTTTATCTCTTAAAGGTGTTCGCTGGTCAAATGTAAAATAATAGGATTTCGGATAAATGTAATTTGTTAGAAAACTGAAAAAGTAATAAGTTTAAGGAAGGAAGATGATAGGTTGCCAATCTCGTTCCTTTGAGACAATAGTTATTACAAATTTTGTGGGAAACTGACTGAACTCCTCTAATTCAAATATGTTTAATATAAGCAACATTTTTCCATGGATAAATGATGAAATCAATTACGTTATTGTAATTTTATTTAGTTATATTTTAACAATGACGGATTTGGTGGGGGATTGGAATCCCCATTTTTAATCATCATTTTTCTGGAATCTAATTTTAACTTTTGTGCAAAATTTAGGCAAAACGGACATAAAATGGCAACAAATTTGCATGGACATCCCTCTTTATTCTGGATTCTCATTTTTGAAGGCTAGATCCACCGGTATTCTGTGTATCAAAAAATGGGTCGAAATTACTAGCCTTGATCATAAACATCAGAAACTTGCCGACGTGGTACATTGTAAACTATTTTTGGTCTATAGAGTGGTCCTAATTCCTACCTTTTAATTCCACTATTCCGTTACCATCTGAATCTGCATAATCCAAGAATTGATTGAAGGCCTTTTCTATGTCTGATTTTGCGACAAGGCCAGAGTTATATCCCCTTATAAAAAGTGCATAATCGATTAAGTCAATAGATCCATCTCCTCCGACATCTATCTTATTGAAAGTCTTCTCAGATATTTCATAACTGGTTCGTTTGGACATGGATTCCTGTTTGACAGTGGAAAATAAGACTTTTTTAATGTAAAGTCAAATCGATAGAGTGAAACGACAACATGCAAGTTCTACAAGTCCATGAAAGCACACAATCAAGTAGTTTTAATTACATATGTGTTGTTTAAATAGCCGTTTGCCTTAGGGAATCCTTACAACAGAGCATTATAATCATNGGGGGGGGGTCACTCCATATGGTTTTTGGAAGGGGTGAGCCGCTGGCACATCTGGACACCCAGCTTATCATATATTGGGAATCTCAAAAATTAATACCTTATCATATATTTTTTGCAGAAAAGTAAACCTAATCATACCCAGGTATACCATGGGATGAAAACAGTAGATTATTTTTCAATCAAATAGTAGTGAATTACAGCGGTTTGACACCTTATCAATGGTGACACGGCAAATGCTAATTAGTATCTGATTTAGATGCAACAAGTTGACCTTATCAAATAATTCCATATGAAATTTCCTAGCCTATTACATATTTTCATCACCATTTACTATCCTTGTCATATAATAATGAAGCAAATCAAAAAAGGTACCTATCCGTGCGGCTCATCCCTATCTCATCAAATATTGGAATTAATTAAGTCACCCCCACCAGCTTAAGTCATCAAACTGCTCTTAGGACGTTAATATGATATTTAGCACCTTTATAACAGAACAATTACTGAAATTGTTTAGGTTAAATCAAGGGTTTATCAATCCAAGAGATATATATTCCTTGCATTTACCTCGGCCCTGTTGACCTGTGTAAATATCCTTATGTCAAATATTGATCATGAAACTGTAAAATATAGTGTTTTGTTGTTTTATGGGTATATATGTTGTGTACAAACTTTAATTTGTACTTTCAAGTTGCACAAATTAAAATTTGTACAAAATTAGCATTTACAAATAATAATTTGTACAAAATTAGCCCAAAAATCACTTATAATTTGTACAAATCTTACCTCATTTGTTAAACTTTGTTTAAATAACAAAATACCGAAGTTTCTGTTAATTTAGTCTTTTCATATGAGCATTTCGACAACTTATGTCTCTTCATTGCAGATTAAATCATAATATTTGAAAATCCATAAACCGAAATATGTGAAAAACTAGATTAAAAAAAATTACCAAGACGATCTAAATAGAAAAACTAAAAATAGGCTACTGACAGAACTATGCCAATGAGTGATATTCCTTAGTTTGGAACAAATTTTCATAAATTAAAATGATGCATTTATGAAAATATCGTTTTAGTATGATAAAGCACATATTCTCATAACTTCACTTAATTCTATAGAGTTAATAGTTATAAAAATGTTTAATAGAACAACGAAACATGAACATAAATCATTTGTTCAGTCAAACTTCCATAGTTCCAACGTCCTTGGAGAAGGATTAATTAAAGATCAATCTCGAAAAGGTTTTTTTTCAAATGTTAAAAATTATGGACTCTAGAATATATCTAAATAGCAGACTTTAATTTTCCCTTAATTAGTCAATCGTATGACAAAATATCTTAGCATAGCTTTGCAGATTTTCTTAACCTTATTTTTAGACAGAAACTGGTCAAAGGTATAGCCAAAACTTTTATATTGATTAAAGAAGCTATTACATGTAACTTTGTTCTGTGAGTTTGTGTCTGTATTGCTTGGTGAAATCTATTCATGGTTGTAAAATAAATTGTCTTTAAATAGATATTGTCCAATCAAATTTGATAATACTGAAAAAAACAAATGAAGCCTCCGCCCATCTATTGTTTGGAAATTGTCAATCTTAATTTTAACACCTGGACAAGCAAAGCAAACAAGCTAACGGAACTTTTGTTCAACATGATAAAGGAAATTAGCTCTAACTAGACTTGTTTAGTCAATCCCTTCCAAGGATGTTAGAGCAAAGGAAGTGTGACATTTTGTTCATTTGTGTTATTTTTATTGTTCATAAATGTGCTCTATTATGCCAAAAACATGTTTTCTTCAATTTCATCATTTAAAACGATATTAAATTTGTACAATTAACATGTGATTTTTGGGCTAATTTTGTACAAAAAATATATTTTGTACAAATCGTAATTTGTACAAACTGAAAATATGAATTATGATTTGCTTACAATTACCCTTCGGTTGAGGTGATCTACCATGGACATATCCAAAATTATGTGAAAAGTTAACGGACGGACGATGAACAATGGATCAAGGTAAAACATTTGGAAGGTTTTTTCTATTTAGAGGATGTCCATGGGAAAGTCAGGCTGGGGCTGGTACATGACAAATTTTGTTTTCAAAAATCTGTTACCATTTTTG
>MJUU01033887.1:0-24007 GCA_002080025.1 Modiolus philippinarum | reverse complement strand
AAAACTGTTCCACGCTGGCAGACATCTTGCATTAAGCAAAGACTTGAAAAACAACTCTTTTGCAGGACAGCAACCTAAAGACTACTGTGGCCAAGTTTGGTTCCAATTGGCTGAAAAGTTTCAGAGAAGATCTTTGAAAGTGTTTTCCCATAGGGTCCAATGTTAAAACTATGATCCCTGCTGGCGGCCATCTTGGATATAGCACAGATCTTAAAAAACAACTTTTTTGCAGGGGACCATCTAAGGACTATTGTGGCCAAGTTTGGTTTCAATTGGCCAAGTAGTTTCAGAGGAGAAGGTCTTTGAAAGTGTTTTCCCATAGGGTCCAAAGTTAAAACTATGATCCCGGCTGGCGGCCATCTTGGATACAGCCCGGATCTGAATAACAACTTTTTTGCAGGGGACCATCTAAGGACTATTGTGGAAAAGTTTGGTTTTAATTGGCTCAGTATTATCAGAGGAGAAGATCTTTGAAAGTGTTTTCCCATACTAGGGTCCAATGTTAAAACTATGATCCCCGCTGGCGGCCATCTTGGATATAGCCTGGATCGGAAAAACAACTTTTTTGCAGGGGACAATCCAAGACTATTGTGGCCAAGTTTGGTTTCAATTGACTCAGTAGTTTCAGAGGAGAAGATCTTTGAAAGTGTTTTCCAATAGGGTCCAATGTTAAAACTATGATCCCCGCTGGTCGCCATCTTGGATATAGCACGGATCTGAAAAACAACTTTTTTGCATGGGACCATCTAAGGACTATTGTGGCCATGTTTTGTCTCAATTGGCCTAGTAGTTTCAGAGGAGAAGATCTTTGAAAGTATTTTACCAATGGGTCCAATGTTAAAACTATGATCCCTGCTGCCGGCCATCTTGGATATCGCGCAGATCTGAAATACAACTTTTTGGCAGGGACCATCTAAGGACTATTGTGGAAAAGTTTGGTTTTAATTGGCTCAGTAGTTTAAGAGGAGAAGATCTTTGCAAGTATTTTCCAATAGGGTCCAATGTTAAAACTATGATCCCGGCTGGCGGCCATCTTGGATATAGCGCAGATCTGAAAAACAACTTTTTTGCAGGGAACCATCTAAGAACTATTGTGGCCAAGTTTGGTTTCAATTGGCTCAGTAGTTTCAGAGGAGAAGATCTTTGAAAGTGTTTTCCCATACTAGGGTCCAATGTTAAAACTATGATCCCCGCTGGTGGCCATCTTGGATATAGCCCGAATCTGAAAAACAACTTTTTTGCAGGGGACCATCTAAGGACTACTGTGGCCATGTTTGGTCTCAATTGGCCAAGTAGTTTCAGAGGAGAAGATCTTTGAAAGTATTTTCCCATAAGGTCCAATGTTAAAACTATGATCCCTGCTGGCGGCCATCTTGGATACAGCACGGATCTGAAAAACAACATTTTTGCAGGGGACCATCTAAGGACTATTGTGGCCAAGTTTGGTTTCAATTGGCCCGGTAGTTTCAGAGGAGAAGATCTTTGAATGAAAAGTTTACGCCGGACGGACGGACGACGGAAGCAAAGTGATGGCAAAAGCTCACCCTGGCATTAGCCAGGTGAGCTAAAAACAAAATACATTGTGTGCATCTACATTATATATGTAAGACTCAGATTGATGTCTGGCCTAAAATCGATGTCTGATTCTCAAATTGATGTCCATCCTACACGTCACAATAGTAAATCCGCCCAAATTGACGTCCTTTCTTACAGATTCTCAAATTGATGTCCATTCTCAAATCGACGTCCTTTTTTCACTTTCTCAAATCGCAGTCTATATTTGTGACATCATTTTTACCTGATGACACCTCAGTTTTTATAGGGCTCACACTGCTAGTGCTTTAGTTTTGTGGCGTTCTTGTTCATTTTTGTTTATTTGTTTTGTCTTTTTCATACTGTCTCAATTCGTGTTGACTGTGAATTGCCGTGATTTTGGATTTATGATTTTATAATTTTTCCCCTTTTCTTGTTCTTGCTTCGGTATTCGTTTGCCGATGTATTTCATCGTAGAGTAATGACTTCACGTGCTTATGGCATTAGTACAGATGGCTAGAATAATAGTTTAATTTTTATAAAGAGAGAAAGCAAAAATGTTGAATTTGCAATAAATTTCCATTGAACAAGTAACTACACCCCTAAATAACTAACGGATTATAGAGAACATACAGCATACCTATAGTTGCACAGGTTTATTTACAATCTTTGTTTGTAACTGTATAAGCAATGAATAGATATGAAGTAAAAGCAAAGGAGAAACAAATCTCTACAAATACGTGGGAAAAAACAAGCAATGGAACAACTCTTTTATTGCTGTTCTTCATCTTGAAGTCACCATGAGGCCTTCAACAATGCACTATGCTCATACCTCTCAGGAAGTTGAAGACAGCCCCCTAGCACCTGTCTGGGTGTAATTCATTGCTAGATTTAGAGCAATGGCGGCTTTACACTACATTCATATTTTTGACTCATGGATGCGGAATCGTCAAGAAACATAAAATCAACTGGCAAAGTGTTCTTACAATTACTGTCATCCGTTAATTTGAAACACAAAAAATAAAATGCCAAAATTTGAAATTATGATAGTGCATCCATATGAGAAATTCTCTCAAGAACAAGTACACCATAACTGAATTGTATATAGGGCATACATCTCTCACACGGGAAATCTTTTTACGGACTCCATTTATTTTCCCACATGTATTTGTAGAGATTTTTTCTCGTTTGCTTTTATCAATTTTCGTCTCGGTAATACTGGTAATTAAAGATATATACAAATCTATTATTTTGTTTAATCATGTCAGTTTGTCAGATGCATTTCCAAACATTTCCGGATTCTATATCATCATTCTGTTTACAAACTTCGTCAATTTTTGCAACTTATAGCTCTAATGGAGGACAATACAGTAATTTTAAGTCGCACAAATTTATTCAGCACAAATCTGAAATTTGATCGATTTTGACATATTTCCAGATGAATTTCCACCGCCTAAACACTAGTTTTTGTTTACCGATGTTTTGTCTAATTTTGACACTTGAATCCCATTATAGAGTATTTTTCGTCAAAATTTTCTGTTCAACGGCAGATGATGCAAATCTGATTTTTATCATGCATTTTCGGCAGGTTGACATACTACTTTCCTGTTAGCTGCTGAGGTTGTTTCAAAAATGAACACTGAAACAAAGATATTTTATTATCTGGACAATATCTAGCACAACACCTAAACGCAGCAATAAACAAACACTTTTAAAATATCACCGGCACTATTTCATTACTTATCAAATTCTGTTTTCGGAAACAGGTATAATGATAATTTTCATACATTGATACCGTTTTTATATATTTGAGAGAAGATGTGGAATCCGATCTGAGTATTTTAAATCCAACATAAATCTGAGAACGTAATTGGACGCCGATTTGAGAAATGCACTGAACTGGACGTAAATCTGAGAAAATGACTTCACTGGACGTTGATCTGAGAATCAGACATTGATTTGAGTCCAGACGTTGATATGAGCTATACATATATACTGAAGCATTCTTGCAAGTTTGGTTGAAAAGTAACCAAGGGGTTTACTGTCCTTCTTTTAATTATGTCAAGTTTCATCAACATGCTTGTTAGAAGGAGTTGCCCTTACAAAAAGTTTTGACAAATGGATGGACGAACAGACAGACAGGGTGATTCAATCAAAGTCCGTTCTCTCCCTTCCATTGTGTCAAACAATAATTATATTCCTACCTGCAAATCCGTATATAGTGACCCTCTTTTGTGTAAAGTTTCATCAATGTCCTTCATGTGGTTACAAGAGTTTGTGTTTACAAAATATGTGAACAGATGGACAGACAAGGTGATTCAATCTAAGTCAATTATCTCCCCTTTATTGTGTCAAACAATATTTAAATATTCCCTCTTGCACATCTGTATATAGTGTTCTTCCTTTGTGAAGTTTCATCAAAATTCTTCATATGGCTAACAATAATGTGTGGACAGACAGACAGGCAGACAGATGGACAGACATGGCGATTCCCTTAAATTTCACTTACTAGGGTATAATCATACACAACACTGATACTTACTTGGATAAAACACATACAGGATTAAGAGGATTATTTTTATGCTGCCATTTTTCTACCAGCTCCATGAGGTAGATTAATGATTTGGAATTCATTGGTGTTTTCTCTCTTCCTAACCAACATGTCAAATGAAACATTCTAACAATAACAAATTCTGGAGGACCTTCTGTTGGCAACATTGGCAAACAACTTAAATTCTGAAAAAAACATACAACACATCAACTTTATAATTTCATAAACTTTATAAGTTGCATGACACATTAACAGCTAAACTACAGATTCAAGTTGTATTAGTTCTAAACAATCTATGGGCCTTTGACTACATAAGCCAGACAAATGGCAAACGTGTTGCAACGTGTATGTACTTTTTTGACAGGAAATTCTAACAATTTATTACTTTAAATAATTGATAATTAGTTTCAAGTCACTTTTTGAAGTTTAAGAAAAAAATAGATTTTAACAACTGTAATTTTTTATCAACAAAGAAATTTGTGACTAGAGAAAATGAAACATAACAATGTTTATATGAGTAAGACTGGTCAGGAGATTGTGTTTTTAAGCCTGAGATGCACCTTCAAAAAGATAGGTTTGTATTACTTTTTTCTATGAAATATTTTTCAACATGAAAAATTACACTATCATTCCGTTTGAAATATAATTTCTATTCAAATGGTAAATGCAATTGTAATGTTTTCCAGTTTTTCAAACCAGGAGATGTATTCTTAGTGTTGCTGTCCTATTTGGGAATATGAATATGTTACTGTCTACAAAAAAACTTTTAATTTGTATAAAAGAAGAGTGATTAAATGTTTCCATTCAATAAATCCCTTCCAATGGGCATTTATCATTGTACGTTAAAATACCAAGTGGGCATTACCATGCTATAATATCTATTGGCAATAATTATCACAGGATAATACCATCCTAAGTTACCATGACAATGCCTGATATAGAAGCATCTATTTTATATTCAACTTATAAATAATTTGTTATGTTAGGGTGTGAAGAGGGATGTGAAGGAATCTTCCTAATTCACTACTCATTTTACCAATGTCTTGTCTCTAACAGTGTAGACTAATGCTACTCTTTGAAATATGTGCATCTTAAAGTGATTAATGATAAAACTGAGGAATTGCACTCTTTTACATGCTATTAGTAAAGGAAAACATTTGAAAAAAACTCAGAATTTTCATGCAGTTTTTTTGACTGCTGAGAAAAAAAATTTCAAATTATAGAATTCAATTTATTTTAAACGAGAAAGAAGATAATTCATGCTGTTATTTAGGAAAAATGCTATATTCAAGACTTACTTATTATAATCAATAAGAAATACTGACAAAATACTATGGCAATCAGAAAGATTTTGAACTTGTTTATTTCAATAAAAAAACATGCCAAACACAAGAAACAAAAGATATGAGAAAACTGTGAACCAAATAAAGTGACCAAACCCAGTTAATATCATACCAGTGCACCATGTCCAAGCCGAAGCAATGAATCATATTGAGTTTTAGGTAGCTAAAAAATAAACCAAGTCCCATATTATATCAGATAGCTTAATATACTTCTATCATGCCTGATAAATGTGTAAACATAGCACAAAAAAATATAACAGTCTGAGCCTTTAGCCACTAGCATTACGCTCGAGACTAGTAAAATCAGTCTTGGGCAAGTTAAAATTTGAAGACAAGTCACTGGCCCGGTGGTCTTGTTCAAATTGTACCTGGTTAACAAAGAATTTTCTTTAAGGGCTATTGAAATTGAGTTCGGGCTAATACAATACGGGACCTTACCAGCCCCTTAGGGCTAGTGAATGAAAAAGTTTTTGGCACAGACTGTTATAGCAACCTATTACATCATTTCATTTTGCACTTTCCAAATCAGTCAACAATATAAAATTGGATGTATTAATTAAAATAATGGATTTTTTATATAAACCAAGACGTGAAATATATACATATATTTGGCAAGTAACAAGAAAACAAGACACTATTTAAAGCCTGTATCACTTACTGGTCAATAGCCATTTCCATAAAACCACTACGTAATACATATGTATAATACATTATTCTGTTGATGAGATATTCAAATTTATTCCCGTTGTTCTCAATCTAGGATGAGGTGCGGTTGTCTTGCTAATCTTTACAGGGGCCATCCAAGGTTGTCAACTATGACAATGTCTGGATCAAATTGGCCCAGTAGAGAAAACAATGACAAAACTGTCCAATTCTGATGAATCACTAAATACACTAATTCCTTTCACTTAAGGTAGATACACTGTTAGGCTGTGCAGTTCAGTCACGCATTTGAAAAATAATGAGACGGATACTGGGTAGGTTTGATTTTCGGGTCGTAACAAATTTGACAGCTTTTCCTTTGTGACGTCATAATTGACTGACAGGTTTGAAACATCTTATTTTGTCTACCTTCCTGCCAATTAGCTCCCTTTTTCCGTAAATATTGTTTAATCCAGAAACTTTGTACAATTATATCTCCGTTTAAAGTATGGTGACATGTACATTTTTTCATCATTACCAATAGATCATATCATAAACTATATATTTACAAAAATATATAAATTTCTCATGGATAAAGGGTTCTTTTCTATTAAGCTAAAATTGCCTTTCAATATTTTCCCCCTGCATTCTATGTAAATTTTAAGAGAAAATGGCTAGAAATAGGTAAACTTCGATCTCGGTTCCATACTTTTTATTACAGATTTCAGATTAGTGGGGTTAGTTCTTCAATTGTGCCGATTTTCAATAAAATCTTATGGATGTGAATATAAGTGTGTATCTACCTTAAGCTAAATTCCAGTGATCTAAGTAAGTTGTCAATATTACAATTTTATAATTATTAGTTCAGACTCTGGGATTTATTCTTGTAAACTGTTAAATAACTCATGATACAATACAAAAAAAAAACAACCTTGTTGTTGGGCAAAAAAACTAGAGGCTCTCAAGAGCCTGTAGCTCACCTGGTTTAAAGCAAGCATAGACAATAACCTCAATGATAACCTCAATGATAAAGGGTCTCAATTTCTAGTGTGATTATAAAGCTAGATGTAATATGGCTCACTGTGTCAGAGGAGATGATCTTTGAATGTATTTTAGAATAGGGTCCAATGTTAAACTAAGTTCCCCGCTGGTGGCCATCTAGGATAAGATGGGGACTTGCCGGACACATTTTTTTTTTAAAGGGGACCAACTAAGGACAGTTGTGACGAAGTATGGTTTCGATTGAACAAGTAGTCTCAGAGGAGAAGATATTTTAATGTGTTTTCCCATAGGGTCAAATGTTGAACTAGTATGTTGTCCGCTGGTGGCCATCTTGGATCTGATGGGAACTTGCCGGACACATTTTTCAAAGTGGACCCACTAAGGACAGTTGTGACCAAGTATGGTTCCAAAGATTTTTGAAAGTGTTTTCCCATACGGTCCAATGTTAAAACTAAATTCCCCACTGGTGGCCATCTTGGATGAGGTCCAAAACTTCCATCATGAAGATAAAATGTAGTCCTTGACCACCTAAACATTTTTGCTTTAAATCTTAACCCCTATCTCAAATCTTTATTGAAAAACAAGGCAAAATGTATAATGTTGCAAAAAATTTGACCAATAAATGGCAATAACTCATCTATACGTATTCAGATTTTCTTCAAAATTTCTAGGTGGGTAGATCTTGATAAGTTGAACGTTTTTGCAATTTTAAGTTGACTTCTATCTGTTATAGTTTTTTTGATAAAAAATAAAAAATATGAAAATTTTCAAAATTTCGTGGAAAAAGGGCAATAACTCAAAGATGGGTTATCAGATTTTCTTCTGCAAATTACAGAAATTGCATGGCAGGTAGATCTTGTCATGCTGATCATTTTTACTCTGTCAAATTTTTTATATCTGTAATAATTTTTGAGTTGCCAAAAACAGCAATTTACCCCTATGTGCTACTTTTTGTAGCGGCAGCCATGTTGTTTGGTCCTCTGACTAACATAACATAACTTTGAATCTATATACCCCGGTAATAATTCAGGCCAAGTCTGGTTAAAATTGGCCCATATGAGAAAATTTTTGAAAAAGTTTACAAAGAATGGACTGAGTGATGGCAATAGCCCACATAGCCTTTTAGGACAGGTGAGCTAAAAAGGGATTTTGATGCAAGTTTAAAACTGAGCTTAAAGCAATATAGAATGACTTGATTATGTTTAAAGCAATAAAGTATAAGTTGGTTTTGACATGAGTTTAAAATTGAGTTTGAATAAATATAGTACATGTATAACTTGATTCTGACATAAGTTTAAAACTCACAGGGTTTAGAACATTGTAGTGTATCTTGATTTTAACAAGAGTATAAATTGAGTTTGAAGCAATATAGTGCAAGTTAATATAAATATAATCTTGATTAAAGAGATATTTGAGATGAGGCCATCATTATCCGAGATTATATTTTAGTAGTGACAAGTATTACAACCACATATTTTTACCTTCCTTATTGCGAACGCTCGGATTATTATATCTGGTAATTTCTGACATCCAAGGTATGTAACACCGATTGGTCCAAACTTCTGTTCATCTTTTGTTGATGTTGGCCAGAAACATGGATACTTCTGCAAATAAAAAAGAGGTTTACCTGTTTTGTCCTCACATTTTTTTTACTATCTATCCATCACTACTTTGTATCAGCTCATCTGATTTGTATTTATTCTATATGTCCATTTTTTCTGTTTCTTAATCCTTATTCTGTTTTTCCCTAAGTACTTTGTATTTGTTCCTTTTATGTACTACCTTCTTTGCAGTTCTTTTCGTTAATACCCTTTATTCTTTTACTTTTAAATATTTACTCTGTTGTACTGTAATTTGCTAAATGTTTCATCTTCTTTGAATTTTCATTTGAATTCATTTTTTAAAACTCTAAATGGCACCAGGGTGCACAAGCCAAGTTGCAACTTCAAAATGTTATGTGACCAAGTTAATGTGGAGACCAAAATATTTCTAAAATTGTCTGTCTATTATCTTTCCTACCTATTATCCAAAATTCTAAGAATTCAAAAAGGTCAAGTTTTATGTCTTGACATTTCAAATAATTATTCACTGCGACCTCAACTTTGAACTGATTACAATTGCAATTAATACAGGATTCTAAAATATCTGGCAGCAAAGAAAATACTAAAATTTCTTTGAATCAGATGTTGTTACGAGTCACCATGACCTTGATCTTAAAAATTTCAAATTGGATGTAAACTTTTTGAGTTATCATCCGGAAACCAAATTTTTCTTCAATTTGCAGTCACTGTGACCTTGACCTTTGACCTACTTTCTCCAAAAAAAATAGGCTTCCTCCCCTCTTGGTACCCAACAATATATGCAAGTTTCATTTCAATTGGATGTAAACTTTTTGAGTTATCATCTGGAAACCAATGTTTGACGCCCGCCTGCAACACCAAACCAATCTTTGTTGCAACTCGACTAAAAATTTACTCCAATTTATTGTGGTGGTTTACTCCTTCCTATTCTGTTTACTTCTATTCACTCTTTATTTCTATTAACCCATTTTTACTCTGTACTTAATTCTATTTACTCGTTTTACTCTGTACTTAATTCTATTTACTCGTTTTACTCTGTACTTATTCTATTTACTCCTTTTACTCTTTTTTATGCTTTTTCTCCCTTTACTAGGTCTTTTTACGGTTAGTTATGAAATGAAAAAAATACATACTCTGCAAAATTTCTGTTCATTCAAAACTACAAGGGATGTAATCTTATAATCATATACTAATCTCCATATGTCATTGACTGTGTGTTGCATAGGCCACTGGGTAATCAGAAAGTTGTTCTCTTGGTAATAACCCTGAACAACATAAATACAAAGTATGTTATAATATACAAAGTATTTAATATATTTATAATAGTTTTATAATCACACTTTATATCCTGTAGGCATATATAACAAGCAAGCATTGAGGCATATAATAGGGAAATATAAAACCAAAAATCCCCACAAATGGGGGCAACATGACAAAGACAAAACAAACAAGAAAATGGAGCAATCAGAAAATCTCCTTGCCAATTTGCTTTTTGTTTTGTTTTTTGTTTTGTTGTTAAAATAAGTAAATTTCAGACTACTAAACAATCAGCAGCTGAAACTATCTATTAAAATGCATATTGGTATTGTAAACAAAAGAACAACTTAAACCAATGTCACTCATGTCTGAATTATAGGTCAATGTGGCCTAATTTTTATAAGAAACCTAGTGTCTAGTCAAGACACATCCAGTAACAAAATATAACAATCCTAGACCCATGCATCCAATGACAAAATATTTTTCCTACACCTGCTCTAGTATCTCAAACTTTAACCTGAGTCACTCATGCATGAAATGTACGTTAATCTTACCCAAATTTTATACCAACATCATGAACTTTCAAAGAGGCATATGCGGACAAAAAGCAATTGATCTATTACTTGTAGTTCAATAGATATAAGGATGGACAAACGGTTGAAACACTATATCCCCTCAACAACCTTGCTGGGCGAGAGAATAATAAAACATAAACTTAAACGATTGCTTATGGCTTAAGTAACGTTTGAATTAAAACTCCAGGGTACATATACATATACTATTCCTAGAAGTTGCATTTGTACAAATAAATATGACATCACCAACTAAAATTTGAAAAACATAAAGTTCAAACACTTTATTTTGGTGAGAAGCATTTCCTCTAAATTCTGGCTATCATGAGAAAATACTTGTAGACTTTATTATAATGTCACAGGTAAATCAGAAATAAAGATATATTTTATCATTGCAAAAATTATAAATAATGTGTAAGCATTTCTTTAGGTTCCATTACTTTTACAAATGGCTTTTCCTGGCTTTAACAAGTGTGAACCCAAATACATGTCTCTATCATCCCTGCTTGGCCTCTTCATTGATGTGAAATCTAACTGACCTAATCAGAACTGAACTTACTCACTAGACTGTGAAATTTTGGATAGACAAAAAGACATATAGCAGGCCATTATGTACTACCCAAGACTAACCCACATATCAAATATAATTGACCTACCATTAATACATTATGTGAAACAAGACATGCTCACTACACCATGAAATAAAAGTCACAGTCACAAGTCATATTGAACACTGTCATACAATACCCTTAACAATACCCACATACAAAATATCATTGACCTACCACTAACAGATACTAAGAAACTTTACATGCTCACTAGACTTTGAAATTGAGGTCAAGGACAAGTCATATACCAGACTGGCATGTGCTACCCAAGACCAACTTACATACTAAATATCATGGACCTACCATTCATAGCTATCGAGAAATAGATCTGAGCAGAAAAACTAAACATGGCCACTAGACCGTGAAATTGAGGTAAAGGACATAAGTCATAAGCCAAACTGACATGTACTAACCAAGACCAACCTACAAACAGAATATTATCAACCTATCACTAATATCTATTGAGAAATGGACTTAAACAGAGAAACTTAACGTGGCCACTAGACGGTGAAAAGGATGTCAAGGACAAAAGTAATATGCAAGACTGACATGTACTACCAAAGACCAACCTACATACTAAATATTATTGATATACCATTTACAGTTATTGAGAAATGGACTTAAGCAGAAACTTAACGTGGCCACTACACCGTGAAATTGAGGTTTAGGACAAAATTCATATGCCATACTGACATGTACTACCCAAGTCCAACCTACATACTAAATATTATCGACCTAAAACTCATAGTTATTGAGAAATGGACTTAAGCAGAGAAACTGAACTTGGCCACTTGACCGCCAAATTGAGGTCGAGGACAAAAGTCATATGCCAGAGTAACATGTACTATCCAAGACCAGCCAAAATACTAAATATTATTGACCTACCACTTATAGTTATTGAACTAGAGGCTCAGACACTGAGCCTGTATCGCTCACCTGACAAAATGCTGAAGCAGGGTTTTCGATGTTCTGCATGGTTGCTATGTTTTATGTGAATTCGAATTTCCCATAGGGCCAAAATAAACTATGTTCTGTGCTGGCGGCCATGTTTTTAAATGGATCAAAACGAAATGAGCAATCTTTGTTGAGGACCTTCAATTCATCATTCCTGTAAAGTATGGTTGAATTTGCTTCAGCGGTTTCAGAGCAGAAGAAGAAAATGTGAATTTTCCCATTGGATCCAATGTTAAACCTAAGTTCTGCGCTGGGGGCCATGTTTTTTATCGGATCAAAACGAAATGAGTTATCTTTGTAAAGGACCTTTAGTACATCATTCCTGTAAAGTTTGGTTGAATTTGCTTCAGTGGTTTCAGAGTAGAAGATGAAAATGTGATTTTTCCCATAGGGGCCAATGTTAAACCTAAGTTCGGCTCTGGCGGCCATGTTTTTTGTCAGATCAGAATGAAATGAGCAATCTTTGTAAAGCACCTTCCATACATCATTCCTGTAAAGTTTTGTTGAATTTGCTCCGGTGGTTTCAGAGGAGAACATGAAAATGTGATTTTTCCCATAGGGTCCAATGTTAAACCATGTTCCTTGCTGGCGGCCATGCTTTTTGTTGGATCAAAACCAAATGAGCAATCATCGTCAAGGACTTTCCATACATCATTCCTGTTAAGTTTGGTTGAATATGCTTCAGCTGTTTCAGATCAGAAGATGAAAATGTGATTTCCATAGGGTCCAATGTTAAACCATGTTCCGTGCTGGCGGCCATGTTTTTTGTCGGATTGAAACAAAATAAGCAATAATTGTTTAGGACCTTTAGTACATCATTCTTTTTAAGTTTGGTTGAATTTGCTTCAGTGGTTTCAGAGCAGAAGATGAAAATGTGATTTTTCCCATAGGGTCCAATGTTAAACCTAAGTTCGGCTCTGGCGGCCATGTTTTTTGTCGGATCGGAACAAAATGAGCAATCATTGTAAAGGACCTTCCGTACATCATTCCTGTAAAGTTTGGTTGAATTCGCTTCAGCTGTTTCAGATCAGAAGATGAAATTGTGATTTTCTCATAGGGTCCAATGTTAAACCATGTTCCATGCTGGCAGCCATGTTTTTTGTCGGATCAGAACGAAATGAGCAATCATTGTTAAAGACCTTTAGTACATCATTCCTGTAAAGTTTGGTTGAATTTGCTTCAGTGGTTTCAGAGCAGAAGATGAAAATGTGATTTTTCCCACAGGGGCCAATGTTAAACCTTTTTTCCCATAGGGGCCAATGTTAAACCTAAGTCAATCCACGCTGGTGGCCATGTTTTTTGTCAGATCAGAATGAAATGAGCAATCTTTGTAAAGCATCTTCCATACATCATTCCTGTAAAGTTTTGTTGAATTTGCTTCAGTAGTTCCAGAGGAGAAGATGAAAATGTAAAAAGTTTAACGGATGGATGACGGACGGCCGTCGGACGACGGACGACAGACGACGGACGCCAAGTGATAGCAATAGCTCACACTGACCCTTTGGGTCAGGTGAGCTAAAAATGGACTTAATTAAGCATGGAAAGTTAACATAGTCACTGGACCCTGCAATTGCAGTTAAGGTCACATGATTATATGACCATCGTGTAGCACTTGATTAAGTCTACCACTAGACCAAATATGATGTTAATACAACAGAGGGTTTTAAAAATATCCTGCATTTAGTAAAACTTAACGCCAGTGCCGTAGTCATACTTTGTACCCGTATGTCTCACTTTACACGACTTAGGTCGTGGACGAGACAAAAACTATAACAAAATAATTATAACCTTATAAAAATTCTGAATTAATATACAGCTTTTCAAATGCAAATTAAATATGCAATTGCCCACATAAAAAAATTCAACCCTATATGAAGGGCAACACTGATTGAAATGTCAGTTTCAACCCTGACAATGAGACTAGTTAAAACCTACTTACATCTACAAATACTGCATTGATAAAGTCTGTTCCATTATCTCCTGATTCTGCTGTCAACAAATATGGCCGGGCCCTTTCAGCTGAAAAAAGAATGTTTCAACTGACTTTACAAAGAATCAACAAATAAGATGAGAATTTCTATTATACAGAAAAACCTGTCAAAGCTGATTCCTGTCTAACAAAAACCTGTCTAAAAAATAGATATAAAAATTGTATGTATCAATTTCTACATATTTTCAAACTGTGTAAACCAAGCATGAATCTAAATTCTTCAGGCCCACAAGGGTTGGATTTTGACAGGTTTTATCTTTTAATTGAATTTAACATAATTAGAGCAAAGTAAGACAAGATTGCTAGGCATAGCTATGTCCCCCGCAGCCGCAGTAAAGTAGATAAAGTCCCATAACTCATGCAAAATTTTGCGAATCAAAATGGCGGCAGGATATGATCAACTGCATTAGGTTGCAAACAGCCAAGCAAAATTTCAGCAAAATCCCTTAATTGGATTTAGTGGAGATGTGTCCACAAAGTCTTCCTATGTTGTAGTATGCATAAAGTCGATAAAGTCCCATAACTCCCATAAAATTTGTCCAATCAAAATGGCAGCATAATATGATCAAGTGCATATGGTGGCAAATTTCACACAAAATTTCAGCATAATCTGTTCAGTGGTTTCCCAGGAGTTGCGCCCACAAAAGTGTTCCTAAGCTGTAGCATGCGTTAAGTTGATGAAGTCCCATAACTACTGTAAAATTTGACGAATCAAAGTGGCTATGCGATATGACCTTGTACATAAGTTGACTAACAATCCTGTAAAATTAGAATGAATTTGAACTAGCAGTTTCTGAATTTTAGAAATCAAAATGGCGATGCGATATGATCTAGTACTAATGGTGACTAACAATCCTGTAAAATTTGAATGAATTCTGGCCAGCGGTTTCTGAGGAGTTGCGTCCACAAGATTTGCCATTGTATAACAATGTCGAAATAATCAAAGTCCCATAACTCCAACAAAATTTGACGAATCAAAATGGCAATGCGATATGATCTAGTACTAATGGTCACTAACAATCCTGTAAAATTTGAATGAATTCTGACAAGCGGTTTCTGAGGAGTTGCGCCCACAAAAAACGTGACACACGGATGCACGGACACACAGATGCACGGACGCAGACCATTACCATGTCCCTCCGTCGCGTTGCGGCGGGGGATAAAAAAAATTCAAATAGACAAAATAGCAACTTATCATAAAATAATGAGTCTATATAACCCAACTTTCTGAGAGAGAGAAAAACAAGAGATGTTGCCTAACAGCAACCAATCATACCCCCACTCACTGAACTCTGAATCAATAGGGAAAGTGCAAATAATCATATAGAGGCTGCATACGAGATTTTAAATCAATCCCTCAGGTAGACGCTGAGAAAAATGTGACGAAAAATTCATGTTTTCACTACATTTTGTGACAAAGTCCTCATTTTGTCAAACAGGAAGTACACATCTGACAGGACTCAAAATAAGATGTTCCTTACAACTAACCATATAGAGGTTGCATACCAATTTTGAAATCAATCCCTCTTGTAGAAGCTGAGAAAAATGTGACGAAAAATTCATGTTTTCAGTACATTTTGTAACAGTCACATTTCGTCAAATAGGAAGTACATATCCGACAGGACTCAAAATAGGACGTTCCTTACAACTAACCATATAGAGGCTGCATACCAATTTTGAAATCAATCCCTCTTGTAGAAGCTGAGAAAAATGCGACGAAAAATTCATGTTTTCACTACATTTTGTGACAAAGTCCATATTTTGCGAAAAAGGAAGTACACATCCGAAAGGACTCAAAATAGGACGTTCCCTACAACTAACCATATAAAGGCTGCATACCAATTTTGAAATCAATCCCTCTTGTAGAAGCTGAGAAAAATGTGACGAAAATGAACGGACGGACAAGGTGAATGCAGTATACCCCCCTCTCTATAGAGTGGGGGTATAAAAATGGAAATTTTTAAATTGATGAGAGATTACTTTTGGAAACATATTCTTATTAAGAACCTTAGTGAGCAAGCTCACATACCCCATGCACCCACATATCAGAAAATCCTGCATTATTGAACTCTAAAAGTACCCTGTAAGCATTATTATACATAACCAGAGGCTCCCAGGAGCCTGTATCGCTCACCTGACTTTCAGTTGCCACAATCAAGGTAACATTGTAAGTTATACAGTTGATCTTCTGTCTCTCAAACTTTCTTAGCTCGAACACCATCACTATGTTGAACTGTATTTAAAGTCTGATCATGTTTTACTATATTTCTTTAAGCTGTTTTTACGAAAAACCTTCTTGCTAAGAACCACTTTTGACCTCAGTTTTGAAGTCGAGACGTTATTTTGTAATTGGTGGTCAACTAACAATTTTCAACATCGGTTTTGAAGCTGCAACATCAATATCTACTTGGAAACCAAATTTCATTGAAATCAGACAATGTTCAATTTTCCCGCCTTTTTTGGCAGCCATTTTAAAATCGAGGTCAGGGAACAATTCTTAACATCAGTTTTGAAGGCGCAACATCAATATCCACTTGGACACCAAATTTCATTGAAATCAGACAATGTTGAATTTTCCTGCCTTTTTTGGCAGCCATTTTGAAATGGCGCTGAACAAACAATTTTTAACATTGCATGGTTTGAATTTGCGACATCAATATCCATTTTGAAACCAAATTCCATTGAAATTGGACAATTTTCCTGCTTTTTTGGCGGCCATTTTGAAAATGGCAATCAACAAACAATATTCAGCATCTGTTTTGAAGTCGCAACATCAATATCCACTTGGAAACCAAATTTCATTGAAATCGGACAATGTTGAATTTTCCGGCCTTTTGTGGAAGCCATTTTGAAAATGGCGGTCAATTAACAATTTCTAACATTGGTTTGAATTTGCAACATCAAAACCTATTTGGAAACCAAATTCCATTGAAATTGGACAATGTTGAATTTTCCTACCTTTTTTGGTGGCCATCTTGAAAATAGCAGTCAACTAACAATTTTCAGTATCTGTTTTGAAGTCGCAACAATAATATCCGCTTGGAAACCAAATTTCATTGAAATCGGACAATGTTGAATTTTCCCGCCTTTTTTGGAAGCCATTTTGAAAATGGTGGTCAATGAACAATTTTCAACACTGGTTTTGAAGTCGCAACATTAATATCTATTTGGTAACCAAATTTTATTGAAATCAGACAATGTTGAATTTTCCCGCCTTTTTTTGGCGGCCATTTTGAAAATGGCGGTCAACTAACAATTTCATACACCAGTTAACAAGTTGCCAAAGCATGGAAAACATTTTAATCAACTTACACTTAACCTTCATCTTCTCTAGTTATAGATATAAAAGACAACAAAAATTTGAAAATTCCATGAAAAAGGGCAACAACTCCTACAAAGATTTTTGGATTTTCTTTAAAATTGCAGGATGGGTAGATCTTAACATGCTGATAATTTTCACTCCCAATCAGATTTTTGATATCTGTAATGGTTTTCGAGTTATTTGCAAAAAAATGCAATTTACCCCTTTGTTCTATTTTTAGTAACAGCAGCCATGTTGCTTGGTTTTCGGACTAATCGAACACAATTTTGAATCTGTTTACCTTGGTGATGATTCAGGACAAGTTTGGAAACAATTGGCCCAGTGGCTTCTGAGGAGAAGATTTTTTAAATTGATGACAAAAAGTATCAAATTTCTTAAATCTGACCAATAAAGGGCAAAAACTCCTATATGGGTATTCAGATTTACTTAAAAAATTCAAGGTGGGTAGATCTTGATATGTTGAACATATTTGCAATTTAAAGTTGACCTCTATCTGTTATAGTTTTTGTGATAAAGAATATCAAAATTTTGAAATTTTCATGGAAAAAGGGCAATTAAGACAGGTTTTTGGATTTTCTTCAAAATTGCAGGGCAGGTAGATCTTGTCATGCTGATCACTTTTACTCCTGTCAGATTATTGATATCCGTAAAGGTTTTTGAGTTATTTGCCAAAAACAGCAATTTACCCCTATGTGCTATTTTTAGTAACGGCAGCCATGTTGTTTGGTCCGCGGACTAATCGAACACAATTTTGAATCTGTTTACCCTGGTGATGATTCAGGACAAGTTTGGAAACAATTGGCCCAGTGGCTTCTGAGGAAAAGATTTTTTAAATTGATGACAAAAAGTATCAAATTTCTTAAATTTGACCAATAAAGGGCAAAAAATCCTATATGGGTAGTCAGATTTTCTTCAAAATTTCAAGGTGGGTAGATCTTGATATGCTGAACATTTTTGCAATGAAAGTTGACCTCTATCTGTTACAGTTTTTGCAATAAAAAATAAAGAATATCAAAATTTTGAAATTTTCACGGAAAAAGGGCAGTAACTCCAAGACGGGTTTTCTGATTTTCTTCAAAATTGCAGGGCAGGTAGATCTTGTCATGCTGATCACTTTTGCTCCGTCAGATTTTTGATATCTGTAATGGTCATTGAGTTATTTGCCAAAAACAGCAATTTACCCCTATGTGCTATTTTTAGTAACGGCAGCCATGTTGTTTGGTCCTAGGACTAATCGAACACAATTTTGAATCAAGATACCCTGGTGATGATTCAGGCCAAGTTTGGTTAAAATTGGCCAAGCGGTTTCAGAGGAGAAGATTTTTGAAAAAGTTTACGACGGACGGACAGACGGACGCCAAGTGATGGCAATAGCTCACATGGCCTTTTAGGCCAGGTGAGCTAAAAATATGGAAATTTTGAAAATTCCATGAAAAAAGGGCAATAACTCCTATAAGGGTTTTGCTATGCTGATCACTTTGCCCCAGTCAGATTTTTGATATCTGTAATGGTTTTTGAGTTATTTGCAAAAAACAGCAATTTACCCCTATGTTCTATTTTTAGTAACAGCAGCCATGTTGTTTGGTCTTCGGACTAATTGAACAGAATTTTTAAACTGCATACCCTGGTGATGCTTCAGGCCAAGTTTGGTTACAATTGGCTCAACAGTTTCAGAGGAGAAGATTTTTGAAATTGTTGACGGACGACGGACAGACGGACATATATTTGATATATGCACAATCATTCTGCAAAACAAAAACTTCCCATAGTAAAGACTGTAGGAGGAGTTATCTAGACAAATGATGTACCATATAAACAATATTATGCATTAAATTGACAAAGTTCATCAGTGTGTTTTTTTTTTTTTGTCAAAAATAATCAAAAATCAAAATCCAAATAGCATGCACATCTATGATGTACGCATAATTAGCTTGCAAAATAAAAACTTTGTATCTTAAAAATTGTAGGAGGATTTATCCGGACAAATGATGTACCCCTTAGTGATGACAGACGGACGGACCTGTCAAAACTGTATACCCTCCGCAACTTTGTTGCTTGAGGTATAATTACATGATTTTCATGGATATATTTTTGCATATATAAAATATCTCCTGTATCATTTACATGTATACATATATTTGTTGCAAATTGATGAAAGCATATACCAATATTCTTCTAGGAAAAGGTGTTCTTACTTCTTTCTCTTTATTTTGCCCTTGAATCAAACAATAGAAATCCTATTCAATTCTACCATGAATTTACATGAATGCCTCTAAAAACACCTATAACATGGTATACTGAATCATGGGGTACAAAATGGTATATAATAGCATTCCATAGGACTTTGATTGTTTGATTAACAGACAAGACGGAAACTTACAAGGATTATTATACATATAGTTAGAGGAATGAAATTGCATAACTGGAAAATTGGAAATGAATTATGCAAATGAAACAGGAAATCTGCAACAGAGTCTGTAAGTCTTGTCATGAATCCAAGATACACAGACAATTTGAAAACGCTTCCCGCCAAATCATGACGTCTAAGTATTATGACGTTCAAATATTTGTTTGAAACGTCATATATCATTGTTTAAAATGTAACTTCCGGGTACAATTTTTGATCCCGGAAGTTCCAAAATTGTACGAGACTTACAGGCCCTATAGTACTGCATTCGCAGAAAAACAATATACCAATTTAATGGAATATTTGTTTACAATTTTTATCTGACATTTTTTAACAGTAACATCTCAATTCTAAACAATATTTGAGTAACAGGCAAAAATGTACATGGATACTGTTTTAAAGTTTTGAGATAAACTTACATACTTGACATTTGAGAAAGCCTTAACAACTAAGTTGGTAAACTAGAGGCTCTTTGGAGCCTGTATCGCTCACCTGGCTTTCAGGTAACATTTGAAATAAAAAATAAAGAATGCAAAAATTTTGAAAATTTTACAGAAAAAGGGCTATAACTCCGCGATGGGTTTTCAGATTTTCTTCAAAATTGCATAGTGGGTAGATCTCATCATGCTGATCATTTTTACTCCTGTCAGATTTTTGATATCTGTACAGTTTTTGAGTAATTTGCAAAAAACAGCAATTTACCCCTATGTTCTATTTTCAGTAACAGCGGCCATGTTATTTGGTCTACGGACATAAAAATCATAAATTTTAAAGTGCATACCCTGGTAATGATTCAGGCCAAGTTTGGTTAGTATTGGCCCAGTAGTTTCAGAGGAGAAGATCTTTGAATAAAAGGTAACGGACGGACAGACGGCGGACAACAGACGACGAGTGATGGCAAAAGCTCACATGGCCTTTGGCAAGGTGAGCTAAAAAGGTGCAGGATTTTCATAAGAACTCACAAAGAAGCATAAACAGTTTTTTTCTATTAAAAAAACAAAGAAATATATTAGGGACACAAAGAGGCGCAAAGGAGGTTTTTTTTTTAAAGAAATACAGACAAAGAGCATAAAGCAGTGCTTTTTTTGGGAACACGAACAAAGAAGTTTAAAGTATTGCTTTTTATTGGAAAGACGAACAAAAAGGTGTATAGCATGACTATTTAATAGGAATACAAACAATTCTAATATGAGAACAATGGCAACCATGACAACCAGTCATATGAAAATCTCCAATAACATAATGTGCGACGTCACAAAAGTCTTTACGCTGAAAGAGACGACGTCATAATATGTTTTGTGCACAAATACGTCAGAAAATCTTATGTAAAGGCTGTCATTACCGTGTACACTATAGGTCCGTCCAAATCATTAAATGTCATATTAGAATTGAAATAATTCTTGTTCGCAGGTGGTTTGTAGTCGATTTACATATGGGTGTCCATTATTTTCATTTATTTTACCCCTCGCTCCGCTGTGCTATGCCCTGGGCAAAATATTAACAAAAATAATGGCTACCCATATGTAAATCTCCAACAAACCACTGGCGCCCATGAATTATTTCTTAAATAAACACCAGAATTTTTTACTAGGAACACTACAAAGAAGCATACAGCACAGAGAGAAAGAGTATGTAGAATGAACAGAAATTTGAAAACTAGAGTATGTGTAGAATTTACAGAAATTTGAAAACTTAATTGGAGGTGTTTTCAATAGCAATAAGTCTACTGTCCACCAAAGCAACATGGAACTTTTTATGTTAAATTGGAGAATTCACTTTTTCCCCTTCTCAGCAGTTAGTTAAATGTGAACGGGGCTTTTTAACTTACAGGCGTTGATTAAATTTCCGTGAGAGATTTCCTGCCATTTTAGATTTTTGTGTTTTACACACTTTTCATGGGAGAAAAAATTTCTCATTCAGCTAGTTAGTGAGTTAAAACTATTTCTTCCCTCTCGATACTGAAATTTCGATTTTAAAATGCTCGCTGAAACTCGCATGTTGAAAATCCAAATTTTCTATTGCAAGGGAAGAAATATATTTAACTCACACCTACCTGAAGGAAAAACTATATTTCTAACATGGCTCTTGCTAATCGTCAACCATTATAATACTCGATAACCATATATTTCGCACATGCGCAAATGGTATCGGAATATAAGTAAACGGGATGAAAAACAACAATGTTTTAATTTTGTTCTTCATAGTTCATGTAGGAATTAAAGGTTAAGAAACGTTTTCCACTAAATCATGCCATTCAGACACGTAAATGTGCATTGTTTTGCTTTCGATTTAAATTTTGAACTTGCATCTGTTTGAAAACGTCAGATTGTGTATTGTGACATCATAGACACAGACAGCAATGGTGGCGAAAATCCTCCTTCTCTTAGGTCGCTTCAGAATGGAAAATTCCCCTTTTCTGTCATATTAGAATCGAAATAATTTATGGCAGGTATATGGTTATTGTCATTTAACCATGGGCTTGGCCTTTATATTTGTAAATTTAACCCCTTGCTAAAGCTCTGGGTTAAATTCCAAATATAAAGGCCCAGCACATGGTTAAATTTCCAATAACCATATACCTGCCATGAATTATTTCTTAAGTAGAGCTTTATAAACATAGTTAATTCAGTTATCTTACAGAAAAACCCTGCTTGATGTGATTATAATTTGAAATAAAATGTGGAATAAAATGTACACCCTTGGTATTGATAATAAGCTTAGACATGGCATGGTTCATAATTTTTTCTTAAATCATCAAAACCAATCAGATTAAAGTTAAGACAAAAATAACCGCGAGCATATATTAAGCCTTTATTGATATTTTCATGAAAAACGATAACTTGTCTGTTGATAGACTAATAATTTATTTAGAGTTAGATCTGAAAAAGATAATAAAAATCAATAGTATCAAAAGAAATTTAATGATACTTACGCGGAAGTAACATTATATCACGACTTTTATTTCTGTTCTCTGACCTGTGACCTCCAGCACAATCACCGATGCTTAACTTTGGCACTAATAAACGAATTGTCTAAAAATATGAATGAAATATTAGTAAATCATATGGTATTTTAAAAGATTAGCGGAAATTTACATTTGTAAAAAGAATTCTTAATTGATTTTTTTCTTTTTGAACTAACATTACCTGCTGCACAGTTTATCAGTGAACATTATCAATCCCAATATCAGTTTTTAATTTTGCATTAGTGTAGAGATACTTCAAATTGTATGGAACTTTTTCAAAGATCTAAACAAAAAAGTTGACATTGTTGCCAACTTTATATTGCCACACTAATCTGTACTGAAAATTGTGTTACACTATATAAATTTTAGGAATAAAATGACTTATTGATAAATAGCAAACCTGGAATTCCTTTTCAAAACCTGCCATTTTTGTTTTTGGGTTTTCTGTGGACAGACATTGAGCTATTGTAGGTACCTCCGACTCTGTCATCACAGTGGTACCACACTGTATATGCATAGATATAGATTCGTATATAAGGCGATACTGGAACTGAAACATAGATATAGTCTCATATATAAGGCAATACTGGAGCTGAATCATAGATATAGACTGGAATATAGGGTTATACTGGAACTGAAACAAACAGATATAGACTTCCATAAGTTGATACTAGAACTGAAACATAAATATAGTCTCTGATATAAAGCGATACTGGAACTGAAACAAACATAGATATACATTTGTATATAAGGAAATACTGGAACTGAAACATAAACATAGATATAGACTGGAATAAAAGGTAATACTGGAACTGAAACATATAGATATAGATATAGACTGGAATATAAGGTGATACTGGAACTGAAACATAGATATAGACTGGAAAACTAGAGGTACTGCTGAACACAGGAGGGCCCTGCAATAGGCAGTCACTTCCTTTGTACCAAATTATCAACATTTGTTTATGAAAATATTTTAAAATAAAAAGTTAAAAAGTATCAGCAAACAGGAAGTAGTGGCACGGCAAACCTGAAAATACCTTATACGATACAACTAATCATCATGAAGCTTTATACCAAATATCAAATCATTCCCAGTTGTAGAGGCCAAGAAAACTTTGACAAAAATTTTCATCCATTTAGTGGTATAATGAAAAGTTAGAGTATCTGCAAGCAGGAAGTAGTGGCACAGCAAACCTGAAAATTGCTTACACGGTACAACTCATCAGCATAAAGTTTCAGACCAAATATGAAATCATTCTCACGTGTAGAAGCCCAGAA